>OU744730.1:40847736-41084245 GCA_916613615.1 Steromphala cineraria | reverse complement strand
AAATCTGAGCCTTCGGTAATCACTTGCATCAACTGAACATGTAATAATAACGTTTTAAATTTAATGTATAAACTGGAATGACCCCTCAAAATTTATTTTTAAAAATCCTCCAATAGAACTGTCTTGTGTCACTGTGTCGTGGTATACAGTCCCTCTCAAAACAAAGAAATCAAAAAGATTGTCTCATTATTATTTTGCCATGAGACCGTTTTGATTAACAGAAGGCAATTCCAAATACTGGGACACAAAAAAATCAAACAAGACAATGACGCTACTCAGAGATTAACTATTAGATATTAACTGCCATAAGCTAGTTTAGAATTAAATAACGTGTGTGGCAATTTTGAGTCAATTGAGTTCACAAGTGTTAGAAAACAGAAAATTTAAATTGGTTGACATTGCATTATCTCGGTATCAAAACATGTTCGATAGCCTTCAAATACACCACAAATACATGTACAATGCTTATCCAACGTTTCTATAAATTATCAATGCATCGTATAACATTTACCCATACAACCCCAAAAACCCAATATATATATATAGATTTCTAGCCTACACAAATTATCAAATCAAACACTATAACAAGCATGACTACATGCCACATACATGATGATCCTTTTCATTTGCTAGACCAGAAAAACGGGTTCATTGGCATAACTAATGGTAGACAGTTTTAATTTTGTTTAACTGAGATAAACAAAGTTTTAATTTTTGTTTACCTGGGGTAAACAAAGTTTTAATTTTGTTTACCTGAGATAAACAAAGTTTTAATTTTTGTTTACCTGAGGTAAACAAAGTTTTAATTTTGTTAACCTGAGGTAAACAAAATTAAAACTCTTGTAAAACCATATATTTTTTCTTGTGATTCATTTAAGCCTTAAAGGAAGTATGGCAGACGACTTCCGATTGATTCGATTGGAAACAGATGGGCTTTTCTGCTCAAAATCAACATCAGAGACACACTGTTTATATTACTTTTTGAACCCTCCTAAATGTTGTTTCTAGATAGTGTATGGATGGATGTCAAAGGTTTTCGACAAAAGATTGAAATATTTGAAAATTCGAGAACTCTTAAAATTGACAACAAAATAATTAATTATATATGTATTATCGTCATTTCCGATTATGATTAACACATCACAAAATCACTGTATAAACTATCACTTTGCATATCTTAAAGGGGCAGTAGCATGTTTTAGGGAGAATATAAGGTGATGTTATTAAATGAAATTAAATTAAAGGGCTCCAATTGAAAGAAAATGTATTTAAACTAAATGATGCAATTATAAATCAAACATATCATGAAGAATTCAGCCTTTTCCCTACACAAAATGAATTAAAGGTGTTTACACAAAAATGGCCACAAATGGACTTCGTGTGAATCTTTTATGATTAGCTCTCTGCCTATGGATGATTGGTTTGTGTAATGATATATTTTCAAAATAATACATTTAGCATTAACGTTCAATTATCACTTAAAATTGAGAATATAAAATTTCATAAAACGTGCTACAGCCCCTTTGTGTATGATAGAATTTAGGCGACAAGGTTCTCATTCAGGTCTTACTGAGAATAAGCCTGTGGAAATGAGAATCATCATCATCGTCATAGTGGTATTTGTACAGCGCTTATATGAAATAAAAGATGCTTCATTGATCTTTGATTTTCCCTCGATTAATGGAAACCATTCTTCACGACATGAAAATATGATAATTACATATAAATATATTTTATGACTCGGAATACTCACTGTTTTCAAAGTTTTTTATATGTCAAAGTGATACGCTCGAATTTGTTTTCTTAGGATTTCATTGGAACTATACTTTTGCTGAGGAGTACAATATTATGTAAATGATAGGTGAATCTGACAAAACTAAAGGTTATATGAAAGTATCAAGTACCGAGTGTCATGATAAGGAGTGGTAAGTGAGTAGAAAGACGAACATTTACTTCATGTATGAAACAACGCACACAGATTTTAGTATTTTAAATCTTCAAATATAAACTCACCATACATTATTGTGTCAAGTATTTGTAGGAAAATTTATAAGGTTTCTGAAGAACGCTTTTACTCTTGGAACGGCTAAGCGAAGAAATTAAAATTATATTGCGCATGGAAAACAATAACTTGAGATGAATCACAGACTAACTGAAATATATATAGATACATGTCTTGAATGATTGAAAGAAATGCCATTCCCAATATCGATTATTGCATAGTCTACAAGTAATTGAATCTCCGAAGACTATCTGTCAACAGTGGAAGAAAATGATAGCAAAAAAATAGTATTATGGATTATAAGTTTTCCCACTCTATGTTCTGCTGATTTTGCTGAATCCAATGCCACTTAGTAGATTTAAAGGGGCAGTAGACCGTTTTTAAGATGGAAATAAGGTGAAGTTAGGAAAATGAAAATTAATGGTTCCAATTGAAAGACAATGTATTTAAACTAAATGGAGCAGTATTATTTCAAATATATACTGTAAAGTTTAGCCATGCGATTCCCTTTTCTTACGCAAAATTAATTAAAGGTGTTCACACAAAATGACCGCCAATGGATTTTATGTGGAATTTCATACTTTGTCCTCTGACTATGGCTGATTGACTTGTGTTATAAGATTGTTGACACTGTCAAAATAATACCTTTAGCATTAACTTACAATTATCAGTGAAAAAATTAAATTATAAAATTATCAAAAAGTAACAAGGATTTTCACAAAGGAAAAAACATATTTTCAATACGTACAATTAAAGAACCGAGAAATATTATGGCAATATCAGCTTTGAAAGCTTTAGTACATTATATATATATATATATACTTGACAAGACCCACATAATGGTCGAAATGAATTCATCGTATTAAAGAAGATTGATCCAGTCCGAACCATCTGATGTTTACTCTTTCTTATATACAACCTTTCTTCACGTGAGAAACCAACTCTCCTTATTCAAATATATATATATATATATATATATATATTAATCAAAAGATAGATCTTTCAAAGAAAATCCCGTGTGACATTTGACTGACTAAATCAATCAAAGACCTCAATTCACACTTGAATAGATGTTCGACAATTTAGTCAGTGCACAACGTTTACAATGTTTAGATAATGTATGTTGATTTTGACTTATCTTGAGGCACTATACCAATTGGAGGCACTTACTGGTAACTGCGAAGCGTATTTTAGAAATATACGGCCTGTCAGAGGGTCTATGTCCTTTAGATGTAAAAATTGCAAATGAAAGCTATCGTAGTTCTGAATCGTTTGGTTATAATTCTGCAACCAGAATCACCGTTATGAATTTTCATTTCAAATTCACAGCACAGTCATTAACTTCTTTGAGAGGCATTTTACAAGTTGGAATGACAATAATGCTGAGGAATATATGGATAACAACTTCTTTGTTCATTGTATGCGACGTTTCGACACAGATTCTTGTGTCGTTCTCAAGCAAACGTCGCATACAATGAACAAAGACGTTGTCATCCATTTTTCCTCAGCATTATAACACCGTCATTATTCATAAATCTTTTATGCACAATAAGAAATGAAATGCGCTAATGTTATTCCCCAATATAAAAGCATTCAGCCTAAATGTATTTTGGCTAATAACCCAGTGGCAAAATAATACAATAATGCATTAGATATTGATTATTGTGTGAGGTCGTCTATTTTTGTCAGAAAACACGCATTTAAAAGATATAGTCCTTTTCAAATGTCCTTCACTCGACGAGATAGGATAGTCAAAATGACATGTTGCCTGCTTCCTTGAGTAATGCAGTACAGTACACAAATTGATTTCGATGAATGTTTTTTTTTTTTTAATATTTTCAATTTCCATTTTTTTTATAATTTACAATTTCATTTTATTACATTCTTGCCCGTAAATGAAAAAGCTATTTCAGCAACCAAATTTTACTTTGACAAGCAGTAGAATAATAGTGTCATGGATGGAAATGCGAGAGTACTACTATCTTTCAAAACATACGCCTATTGGAGGAACTCATAGTCGTTAAAGTCGGCTAACTTTCTCATAAGTATTTTAAAGACCCATTATCAAACTGCAATATTTTTACAAGTATTTTTTACTTTATTCGTCTTATTTTCAGCAATATTGCGCAACCAACCATGAAAAGTTCGGACCAAAATTCATTAAATGGGAGGCAGTTTACAAAAATGACCGAATAAAAGCCCCGGCATGTCGCCATGACGGCGAATCAAGTGTTGCCAACTCACAATTTCCGGCACGACTAGATGTTTGTTTTCCTTTTTTTTCGATTCAGGCACTAGTTGGCGCCCAAGTTGATACCCATCGGACGCAATTGCGGTAACTAAGACACAGTTTAAAAGCTACACACATAATGACGATGTCACCGAATGCGGGTTCTTAAAAAGCTATGACGCTTTTGCAGAGGGTACTGGACTTTCGCATTTTATTGTTGATTAAAACATGTAAATATGATATCAAAATTTCTACCGAGTGATGTGTTTCCTTCCTCAAAAGCTAAATGTTATCACAAACCGCATGCAAGTATGATAATGGGGCTTTAATGTTTACTCCCTTGAAGAGTTAGTATCGTCTCTCTTGCCTTTTCACTGAAACGTTATCACCGAAGACACTTAGCATAATTTTGCTTGGAACAAAACACTATTGCTAAATCGTGATTTTATTTAAGATTTTGTTTTGCAGCATTTGCAGTATTAGAATATCAAATTTGCAATGGTTTCCTATCACAAACTAATTTACTCGTTTGTTCTCCTCATAATGTTTTCAAAGTGTCCAATTGAAAAGTCGTAAATGACTACAGAACCATAAAAGAGATATTAGCTATTTGATAAATGATATCCAGAGCTGTTACCGTTAGACGTGATCAAATAACTGTCATACGGTACTTAGATACATGTAGGTGGAAATATTGGAAATTGAAACAAAAATAGATTGAAATCGGAAACAACCTGAAACTTGAATCCCAATCGCAATAAATTCTTATGACCAAGTTTGAATGTAGAACTAAATAAGTTTCAACTACTTATATTCTAAATTAAAAGAGTGCATTAATGAGCGACATTGAGACATATGTACAAGCATGGTCGATCATCAAATACAGAAGACCCCTTGCCTGAATAACCAAGCGGTAAATAAATTTGCCATAAGTTGCGATGGGATGTGTTTGTATATCATTTGAACAGTACATTCTAACCCATGTTTCATATATTCAACTAATATTACGCGTCAATATCTAAATAAATTGCTCCCAAACCGAGAACATTGTGAGAGCGCAAAGCTTTGAGGGGAACGTAATGAAAGAACGCTTGGATGAATACTTTCAAAACAATGATGAAATAATATAAGTTGTATGCTTCTCACGAGGGTAATACGGTCTGATGTACCATCTTTGTAGAAATGTTGCCCAAGCCGCAAGGCGAGGGCTGACATTTCTGCAAAGATGGTACATCAGACCGTATTACCCGAGGGAGAACCATACAACGTATTTATCTTACCGTCATGACAGAAAAAAATACATCAATTTTAGTTTGACTGCCGTTAACGGATGAGCCATCACCGTATTGGCGGCCTTGACCCTTAATGTAAACAAAATGGCGTCAGCCAACCCGACTGAAATGTTATGAATCGTGTTACGTAAGTACTCGGCTTAACATGCTTAAAAACGTTTTGCTTTTAATTCTATAGCATGTGTAAGTAATGTAATGCGGATTTGTTTCGAAATAAAACATAGAATGACGAGAAAACAAATTTATAATTAATAATCACGAAAACAGCTAATCGAACTTATGTGAACTCTGCACATTGCGTGCGTCATTTGGTAACATCATCTTAACTTTATGCGACAACTCTTCACGGAGAGGAGCTGTTGCTATGGCAGCGGGGTACATTGAATTTGTACACCGTGAGAAGTGAGACTCGAGGGGTACATAAGATAAAACGATTCGATGATCAGCCAATCAAAAACGAGTGTTTTACTGTAAGGTAAGATAAGATGTATTATTTAACGAATAACATTTGTATTCAATATCTTCCTATAATTACAACTCAAGGTATTTTCATCGACACCGAGGCTGACATTCATTTTATCCGGGCATCAAAGTTCAATACGACAAAAAGAAAGATTTCTTTACCATCTTCAAAGTGAAGAAAATATACCTAAATGTCACTGTTGAATGATGTTGCTGAATTTTAAGGTTACGTGTTGGACTACATAGCTTCAAAGTGGCGCCTTCAGAACACACCTGTTCAAAGGAGTTTGGCTAGTAACCTCCGGTAGAATAAAAAGTTTCATAGACAACTTCTCTCAGAAACAAAATCAAGATAACCTGAAAAACGTATATTACTACTTGAATGATATGATATATACCAAGTGGGTTTGAACGTTATTTATTGTAGTAAAGCTATTTATGTCATTTTCGTTTTAGTGTACACAGGTTTGGCAATAAGTGATGTGAGTCATACGATATTTCCTGATACCTAATCACTTGCTTGACAACGACATTAGGACCTATGTCGAAACGTCGCTATCCAAGAATAAAGAAGATGATTATCCATAAAATAATCTTCCTTATTGATCATCACACCAACTTCAAGAATGCCAATCAAAGAAGTTATACCTAATCATGTTTAAACATTGCTGACATGTCTATGCTCATGAAGAAACGCTACGTGATTTCAAAGTATGCCGTTCAACCTTTGCAAATAACCATATATTCTATTTGATCAAAACAGGTTGATTTAGATATACATATGAAATATGAATGGGCATGTGTGTCGGACAGACACTGTTATTCAGCGATGTCTAAATCAGTAAGCACACAACGGAAAGCGCGCTTTTAAGAACATTTAATGTAAATATTTCTATTGCAATCTATTTTGCAAGGTCTTCCGCTGTGTTACTGTGAAAGTTAATCAACAATACACGTGAAATAATAAATAATAATAATAATTAGGGTATTTATATAGCGCACATATCCACACCGAATGCATGCTCAAGGCGCTCCCTGAATTATTACCCTGGTCTAACCCAAGCTGCCGATTAAGCGCTTGATGGTTCCCCTCCAACACTACTTTCACCAGGTACCCATTTCCTGCTGGGTGAACAGAGGCACATTTTGAATAAAGTCTCTTGCCTAAGGCGACACTACAAGTTATTAAACTCGTGTCTCAGTGTGGGGCAAGGAATTACCCTTCAAACTCTCAGTTCATTCAGCAATGAATCGGGTAACCCACCCATCCGGCGAGCCACGCCAGATGCTGCTGAACTACACTGATAGCGGTCAACTGAGCTTCGCACAGGACCACGTGCCACAACGTATGTATCCGAAATGGTGAATCCACAAGGTTGGTTCGAATAGTACCTTAAATTGCAATAATTGAGCGGATGAAGTGACCTGCTCTTTCCACAGATCATGATTCAATCGAACATGTACGGAACCATTTCTAAAAAGGTTGGCTAGAGCGTTTGGCACCAAAAAGGAACTCGGAGGAGCACTTGTTGATGAATCGATCGTTTTCCCACATCAGCAGATTCATCACCTCATCGGCAGCAAAAGAAGATGATGTCAAGCAGTAGCACGTGCTATAGGATCTTATATACGGTATTGACTTTGTAGGTTTATTGGTCTTCAGCTGCATATAAAGTTTTGTTCCTCGGTGGTTTATTCAGGTTTAATGATATCGAATTTACTCAGAATATAATAATCCATCATGATCAGATGTGTAAGATGCTTAAATGAGCCTTGGTAAAACAATGAACATGGTCTTTTCATATTGAATAATAACATAAAGAAAACGGTCTACGGAGCTTAGCAAAAGTTGAACAGTATACACTGTATAAAGAGTTGGCTTCCATACATGTTCATGCCAAACCGCCATGAATTTTGAATTCATTCAAAACATTTAACATTTTCAGCTAAGATTTATGCAAACATTTTGGTCAAAATCGCACTATCATTTATATGAACACAATTGTATTAAACATTTAGACCCTATCAACTGATAATTCGTCAACGAAAACAAAAAAGATGTAATGTACTCTACAGGTGACCGCGCAAGTTATAACAAACAGTATTTTTCTACATTTAAAAAAAAATTCCAAATGTAAATATCCAAACAATTTTTCTGTGCGATCTCACCCGTAATTGGGCACAACGTTGAACTTGACCCGCTTGAATTGATTGTCCATAGACAGGCAATGCCATATTTCACGCACTGACACCTGACATCTTGGATTACATGTGCGTCGAATTTGCTTCCCATGTGTTTCACGCGTGTTCCACGTGTACAAGTTAAAACACAGAATTCTTACGTAATTTTATGTTAACTACTGGATAAAACAATTTAACAACAACACTTTTTCATCTTCCCGTCTTAGATATTTAATTTCAAAAGTGGTTTTCAAGAGAATTTGTATTTTTCCTAATCGGCATTAATAATAGATAATAATCAATCGATAAGACCATAAATCTTAAAACTCTGACCCCCTTCTTTGACCAGGAACTCTAAATGATCAGATTGATGTCACTCAACCCCCTGAACATGCAAATGTGCTTTTGATTCTTGAAAATAATCCTCTGATAACACAATAAAGTGACGTCACTATACATTAATTTGAAAAATAATAAACACGTTATTGTCCGGTTTCCAACCAGAATTTGATAGATTTATATTGCCATTCGACTTTGAAACCGATTTTCATTTACATCCTTGTTGTTTACAGTCAGTTCTCTTGCTGAAATCATAATAATCACTCAGTACTGAATATGGGAATCCAAACTCTAATGGAGACGTCCTTTTATTGACAGGACCAATTGCTATTTCATTATGATAAATGTACCGTTAGCAATTTGGTCAAATCCAAAGCACTCAACACCCTGACGACTTTGATACCTAAAGTGATATATCTAAAATCGAACGAGATGTACTTGTTATCAGAGTGCCAAACATACATGTATGCCTTCCATAGTTTTATGCCAGCACGGAGTTAAGGTAACACACTGAGAAATGAAAAATTCTGTTGTACAAATGTGGTAACGGTAACGGGTAAACAAAAAGAGAAGTTGATCTTTGTTAACTGTATCATCTAAATGTACTTTCGATACTGTCGGCTAATTCCGTTGTCAACCGTCGTAAATATAAATTACGGTGCAGTCTGCATGTAAATTGAGTCTACTAAAACGGTCCCGAGTCTTCCATAATTGGTATAGCGGTAATGGTTCTTGACAATATTACCCCAGACACAATTAGTAGCTCTTTTGTCTGAAGCAATGACACACTAGAAACGCCGATTATATATCGTTGTTTAACAAACAAGATGAAATATATCGATGAAGCCATTCAACGCCAGACAACAATCATTGCCAAATTATTTTAATCAGTTTTGGAGTTTTTAACTTTCAGACGACCCAAATGAGACTTGATCAATACAGGACCTGTTCTGGTTTTTCTAAATTCAATTCAACGTGTAAGGTAAAAAAATAAATATGTTTTATTATAATGTATGTTTTATTTATTCAGTTTCTGTTCTTTATCTCTTTCTGATTCCCGGTTCGAATCCCGGTTGAGACACCAAAAATTTGTGACTTGGGTCTCATCCTGTGTTGTGTCCCTGGGCAAGGCACTTCATCCACATTGCACTCAGTCCACCCAGCTGTTAAAATGGGTACCTGAAAAATGGATGTACTGACCTACGTGGTCGTGATTAGCGCTTAGTAGCAGCTGTGAAAGTACACTCCTTCAGGGTAATAATGTAGCGCTTTGAGCATGTCTTAGGACGTGGAAAAGGCGCAATATAAGTACGCACATTATCTTTATTATTCTGCTATTGGTTTTCGGGAAGATTTAAAACCGCATTGTAAATATGTTCATTTCCCTTTACTTTTTGAAATTGTAATATGTGATTAACACAGCTTGTCCATGTTTATTAAAACCCAACATAATCCAATGTCTGTCAACGTATCAAAAGACTAAACTTATATAGTCCTATTAATAACACAACATAAAACTTGTAACTATCATAAACATTTTCTCATTTACAAATCTTAGAAGCAGGCTTCAGGATCCTGTTGCTGTCTTGGTTATACGTACATCTTAATTAACACGTATAAGTGTCCATATAATGATGATGAATGTGCATGATAACGTTAAATCAAACCCACAACATTCACCACGTTGACTACATAAATACTGATTATGATTTATCACATTGCTGAAGTCGAACGGGAAAGGCGAAATCGCAATCATTAACATTGTATAATGTACATATGCCATCTATTGTTCGTGATCACTGCCAGTTGTCGCTGCCTCTTTAACATCAAAAGGTAAAAAACTCATCTCAATTACCAAAAAATTATTTTTTTAGAATTTAACAAAATTCAATTAATAAAAAAACGTTTTCTTACAATCACTGTTCAACAGTTTATTCAAAGAGCTTTTTATCAATGTCAAATAAATACATATAAGACCAATGAAGATTTAAAATAATTAGTCCTTTGTCCTCTTATAACTAGCGAAAGACACAGTTTGAGTAGTAAAGTAATGTGAATCTCTCTTGCTATCTGACATTTATTTGGTAACAGTGAAAACCTTTCAGCACAAGAAACAAGGCAAATGTTTCAGAAATCACAACTTCAAAACATTGTAATATTTATCAAAAAAGCTTTTCCTTGGCATTTATGTATTCTGGTTATTGTATGAAATCTTAAATTCTAAAGATGTTTTTATTATTTTAATACCTTGACATTTCCAACATTGTGTGTCTTCAGATGTTTTTGGTAATGTTGAAAGAAGATAACTGTCAATTGTTTTAAATATTGAATCATTTTTGTACACGTGAACCATTACCGTAACTAAATCCATTGTGATGACGTCACTATTATGCAAAGTGTGGATTACATTTAAGAATCCACTGCTCTTTGACTATAACATCTTTAGTTTATTTTGTTATTCCGTAAACAGGCCACCAGCCCACTTCACATGTACATTTCATTCAAAACATAATGCATTACAATGTGTATCGCAAGGAAGTTACAGCTGCAAAGGCATACGCCTTATCTAGGATGCAAGAAATACAATTTTTGCCAAACAATTTAAGACAGATAAATCATTACTATTAAAAGTTTAACGAGTTTCTGTAACGTTAATTCTCTTCCCACAGAGGCAGATTTAGTCGTGAAATGTCTATCCAGCCTCTGTTCTTATCATAATCCGTGAGTTCCGGCAGTTTTCCCTGGCGGAAGAAAATGACACCCAATTCCTTAGACATATATATAGCAAATGACAACACTTCTCTCATAGACAGGGTGGTTGATATGACAATGCCTTTGCCATGATTCAGTAGCCAAAATGATGATTTAAGAACAGCGTTGCTGATTGCACAACTAACTTTGATTGCCTCCAATCAGACATCTCCAATTCTACCTCACTAACTCGGCTAATAAGAACAGAGGTTCGATCAACAATCGGTAACTTGATATGCTTCTCCGTGGAAGAGAATGTGTAAAGTTGGGTTTATGACATAAAACTGTGGTAATATCTGTTGTCTTAATATCAGTCTCATTGACACTCAATACATAAATGGTACTCATTTTCAACCAATGGAATTACACACAAAGGTCTATGAGTTCTTTTAATATTTAGCACTCTACCCTTTTCTATAAGAATATTATGATCTTATCATCTTGAATTTGACGAAGCCTTTCAATAACTTTTATCTGTGACACTAGATGTATATATAATCCGGGACAGGAATTAAGCTTCACATTGCAGAAAAAAATCTAACTTTGGAATACCAACAACTCTTTCATTCCACTGTTGTATATCTATGTCCTTACAGCGTTGCACAAATTGGTGGAGCCACACATCATCAAAGCCATAGTTGTAAAGTAAACGTTTAACCTCAAATGCCCAACATCTCATATCATCTTCTGCCCTTTTGTACTCCAATGAAAAGCTGCCTTAAGCAAATGCGACACAATCTAAATCCGTCTCAAATTGGGAAGGACATGAATCTACATTCGAATTGCATCCTCCCAAATTATTAAATCTGCACTTTTTACTCCAATAGAGAAGAAGGGCACACATGCCTAGCACGTGAAATGCGTCCAGCATGAGGCAATTACATCAACGTCGTTTAAGAAATTTCATCATTTTGTTATAAAGATGTTTGATTTATATGTAAAATGTGAAAAAACGACTCTTTTTGGTTTCGTGAAGGTACATACACTGATAGGATTCGTGAAAATAATACACGAGCCCTGAATCCAATTATTCTCATGCATTATCGATGACAAACTGTTCGATCAATTCCGATATACCGCGAACTTCAACGAAATATGCCCTACTCAGGGTTAGGACATATAATAGAGCAGTCCCTCCCCACATAACGAGATAAAGACATATATGCTGATCCAACTTCTGTTCCAATATCACCAGGTCTCTGGTTACCGGCAGTTTTGCACCACAAACGTTTTTAAGAAATTAAACCAATGAAAACACTTATCCATGGAAAGGGTTGTTCAAGTCAACGTCAACGTCGCTGAGTCTATAAGTAATTACATAACATTGATCGGATCCAATTAGACTTCTTCCTTTCTAGGCTACAGACTCGTCTAGTTAGTTTATAGGTTCGATCAACATTTTTTACTTTATCTACCTCTGTCTCGGAGAGAATGGACAATGCTTCAGCATAAGGGTACTGGAATATGTCATCCATCTATATGGATGTCGAAAAAGTTGCGTTACTTTACACTACCTTGCGACGACCAGACAGCTTACATTATTTGAGCCATTACGACCAGCTGAGAATATACTACCCAGAACAGGAGGCACAATCAATATATGGATAACATGCTGTTTAACAAATGATGACCAAGACCATTGAAACAGTAGCGGAATTCATTTTAATTTTGTTAGTTTGACCAAACTGTCCAAGTTTATCATGGAAATTTCCACATAATTCAGTCCATTACTATCAAAGCGGAAGATAAATTGTCTCATGTGTTTATCACATCATGAGTGTTTATAAAAAAAATGTAACTTCTTAATTCAACTGCTATATACTTAGGCTTCTGACATGTGTAAAATATTGATACATTCGTAAGCCACATTGTGTTACCCATCATCCACCCACAACTGCTGTATACAAATTGTAATGTTATGTTTCTTTTTGGCCTTTGGCCTATGAAAAAAGAACTAAAGAACATGATCTTTCTGTTTGCTTGGTCGACCTATCTGGGTAGCATCATCTTCTAGGTCAATGCTATTAGTATTAGTATCTGACAATGTTCATCATTGAGAACATAAAAAATAGGATCTAGTAGGTATGTTAACTGAATAATTGGCTAGTTACATTCTCTCCATACAGAGGCAAATCAAGTCATAACATGTTAATCTAGCCTCTGTTTCAATAAGCGTTTGTGGGCTGGAATGAAAAATGCCTGATGTCTTGATGCAAAGTAAGTTGTGCAAGCAGCGTCGCTCTCCTATAAGTATCGTTTTGGCTACTGAATCGTAGCAAAGGAATTGTGAAATTAACCAAGACGCGTTGTCATTTGATGAAAAATGAAATTGTTAACTTTTCACGCCAGTAATACTATAAGAATAGAGTGATCAAATTTGCAGAGAATGACGAAAGGTTATTCCACAGCCATAATGCAGTATGAAAGCCACGTAGTTTGAGGTAAACTCTGCGACCATAACAAAATACAATATTTCTAAACTAGTTAAACCCGATTGTAACATATCAATTTCTTATTTTAGGGATAAACTAATTATGATAAAGGATAAATTTGAGTAGCATTATGTATTATGCAATTGTTTTTTTTCTGGAGAATACTAGTCCATGGTTTTGTTCTTAAAACACCATGAATATGTAACTGTAATAAAGTAACAAAGCCAAGCGGAAGTATGAATAAATTATTTTGCAATTCCTTTTATGTTAACCAGATAGGTGAAGTAATTCGTACACACAGAGTGCTTACTCTCTTTTATTCGATCTTCTGTGTACATTTGCATATAATGTACATCAATATTTTATTTCCTAATATCCTATTACCCTGCACTTTTTAGATGTGGAGTAACGCCTCTAAAGGCTGTGAAAGTTACCTTACTTGTCAGAGACATTCATATTCAAATTATAATAGTGTTATATGACATTTTCCAATGTTTAATGTTCCGTGTTTTATCATCTTTACCATCTTTACGCACCACTACAACGAAATCAAAATTCATTTATTTCACAGACATTTTCGTCTAGTATACATTATATTTCCTGAAAGTTTAGAGTGATTGATTATTCATGAGGAGATCAGAGTTTATGCATTGACTGCATGTTATAAAGGAAAGGCATCTAATTCGATTAATGAAGAGGAAATTATTAAAAGAATATTTATTGTCCGGGTAACATTGTTATTTCAAAAATTCGTTTCGGGTTCACCACAGTAAAATCAGTAAAAACGATACTTCGTCTCAATGAAATACATATAACTGCTGCAACGTTGATTTAATAATCAGTTACACTTGTGACAAACTTCCCCTTTATGCAATTAAAAACAGGTATTAATCATTCATGAGATAAATAGACAGTAACGAACAATAAAAGGATTGAAGAGTTTACAAGGGAACATGCAAATAAGTTTAATTGCATGTTGATTTGAAATCGAGCAAGCTAATTAACTCAGGCAATAATCAATATCCTTGAGGAATTCCCTGGATATTCTTTTCCTGGTGATTGTATTGATCTCTAGAACACTCGACAAGATTGCATTCCAATACGGTTTGTTTGAACTAAATTTTTACTGAAGTCTTTAGTCATAGGTCCTCAATAAGGTAGCCATTAGGTCACCAGGTCCATAATTCAAATCTGCTTGGAGTTGCCCTAGCAAGAAGTGTCTTATCACCTTTAATGATAAGCTTAGATTGACCCTGTAACAGTTATGAGGGGTCATAGTGTCACCGGACTACAATCAATACCATCCAGTTAAGGAGTCCATGCACAAGATTTCAGATTTCTTGAGCAGAATGTTAACAGACGGATGGAGAGTGTGACGATGGCCGCATTGCTTTAAATCACGCTTTAGGTCAAAATATGTTCGGCTTCACAGTAAACATGAACATGAACTTTAACTTAACATCTCAACTTATATACCTATTCTTTTCGTCCTGGTTCGATACAGAGGGGTGTGCCACTCCTGGCGATGACATGTGACGTGTGACAATGTATATCTAAATTGACACCAACATTTTGTGTTTGACTACAAAAATCCAAATTAATGAAAACATCAGGATTTCAAGTTCAAGTTACTGCAGTGTCCCCTTACTTCCAAAAACTATTTCATCTAAGTTCTAGATCTTATGGAGACTGCTTAGGTGTACACATGATGGAGTTTCTTCAAACCATACATCAGGAGGGCAACGTTCTAACTGAACTTTCTCCTATTATCTCCTAATCTCGAGCGTTTCACTAACAAAGTGTCAAAGACAATGTGGGGCCTATGACTCACATCATTAAATCACACTTTTTTGGAAAAACTCAGGGACTAATAAATTGTTGTTTTAATTAAATCATCATACACAACCATCAATACGAAGACAGGTTATGCAGTTATGAATGTTAAACACTCTGTGCATATTTGGTAATTTGACGTTTTTTATCCTTCACACAAATCTGAGGATGACACCACTGTACAAAGCTGTGACCTAAAAGGAATTATGTCAGGCTCTTGCAAAACTAAAGTCGATTGAATCTGTGATATTACAAAATTTATAATATACTATATCTAAGTATCTCATCTGAACCAGTTCATTGATATATATTCATCATAAATAGATTATTCATTTTGATTTACGAATTACGAGGAAAAGGAACAGAATTTACACTGATATACCATATTACCATCATTGTTATACTTTCGTATCAAATTCAAAAAAATTACCTGAACATGGTTACAGAATACAGAATCTCTCCTAAGTAACAAGATAAATAACAATCAACAAACAAGTAAATTAAGTTTAAAGTTGCACGTTGAATTCTAATATCAGAATGATATCAATTTAGATTGAAAAATTAGTTTCATTAATTGTATTTAAAGTCTAAATGTTCACATACCTCCATGCTGCAAATCTTAGTAAAGGCCTAACGAAACTATACCATATCACATATCTAAATCCTGAGGAAGCCTACTTTTTTCAACACAATGTTTTTAAATTAAATTGTTCCGATGTGAATGTTTATCAAGTTTTGTTTATGTCATATAAAGAAAACACTCACACGTTTTGATATTCTAGATTGTAAATTATATTTTTATGGATTTACATCAAATAACAACATATTTACTGAATGAATATCATTCACCAGCTGATTGTGACACAGACGTTCTATCAATTCGAAAGCTGAAAATGTGGCCTCAAAAGATCAAACATCTAACAAAAAGATTATTTTGCTCTATTGACAATAACACAAATTGGAATGTATTACAATGTCTTTATTCTAAAGGAATTGACTTCCAGGTATTGACAAGTACGATAAGATTATTTGTCCTAATCATTCCCGTCAAAATTAGAAAGGGAACTGACCAAAATTGTCTGCTTGATCAATACAAGGAAAGGAACCAGTTTAGTGGAAGCTTGACAAATGATGACCGAGACCGTCCATCCAGAAGCTCAGCTCATTTCATTGTGTTTGCCTGACTAAACTGTCTCAGTGCACCTTATTGAAGAGCAGGCAGTTCCACTAAGTGATATCCCAGACCATACCAGCAGTAATTTTGATACATGAACATTGTGTTTGCTTGGCCAAACTGGTACACGGAACCTTATCGATATTTAGAGAACTGCTATCCAAGACATCAAACCAGAAATCAAATTGCTACATGGTCATAGAATTTGCTTGACCGACCTGTCTGAATATACTTCAACTAAGTGATGTCACATATCAGAAGTAATTTTGATAAACTGACAGGCAGAAGAAAGTAAACCCTTAAGTTGAAATTAATATATGTCAGATATGTCGTAATCTCGTCGTAAGAGTTAAATCATCATTCAAAGATTTAAAAATAGTTTTTGTTACAATTTTTTTATATATTTATAAATAATATTACACAAATGTTCATCTACAAAGAAGACATAATCTATGTGAAAATCTATACATGTGCCTATTTTTAATCGTATTTACAACATTTTAAAACATTTCTTATCCCTGTCTACACTAAACAGACATATTTTGACAAAACCTTAACAGACATCAGTTATTTTATTATAACTACTGCAAATAACTGTTATCGTTAAAATGATATCTCGAAGATATTTAGTAAACTTAATCAAAGGATATTGTGTATTATCGTTTGCCTGGCTCTTTACATGAACATTGTGTTTGCTTGACCAAACTGTTTCAGTGCACCTTATTGATATTTAGAGTAAATGTGCCCAAGCACATCAAACCAGGAATCAAATTGATACATGGTCATTGTGTTGGCTTGACTGACCTGTCTGAATATATATTATTACCCTTTACGTTAATGCTACTCGTATTAGTTTCTGACATAAGAATATGATGAATGTAAGGAAAGGATAAAATGGGTCTCTTAACTTGGTCAGCAGTACATGTAAATGTTCAGTTTATTGAGTTAGAAACAGTTTGAATAACTATATATAAATTCAACATGTACAAGCTTAAAGTTATAAATTTTTTGTGAAACATTACTGCGTTTGAATAATCAAGAATGGGGAGAAGTATTGAAAACAGTTAAATGAAGACAGCCAAATAAAGATTTTAAGTCGTGCATTTACGAGGACAACATTTTATATAGACTTTGCCCTTTTATTTTAAAGCAATGTGTATGAAATCCGAATGATGAAAATTGCTATCTTAACCCTATTATTTTGATTAAGGACATAAAAGGCGTATAGACTGAATGATGGAGTAAGGTTTTGGTTCACTTTATACATTTTTGAACATTTCAAATCGTTATTCATTATTTATCAAAGTAAAAATTTATGGCATATTCAGAAATATTACTGCAATACATATTGAAAGAATTTTGAAAATATTGCTGAATATGAATAATGTGAATTTGAAATAAAATAAAATAAGTTCAAAATATGGTGATACGTGTTTCATTTGGAGAAAATGAGTAATGTTCAGAAATATTACTTCAATACATATTGGAAGAATTTGGAAAATATTGCTGAATTTGAATAAGGTGAAATTAAGATAAAATAAAATAATCGACAAAATATGATGACGCGTGTTTCATTTGCAGAAAATGATATAACAAATCCAATGGAAATTTTGAAAGGCAATTTGAAATCGTTCTTTAATGGTCATAAATTTGAGGGAAGCTTAAGTTCGTAGCTATAAGCAGTCAAAAACTCGTACTCATTATTTTATTCTTCTTGCACATTTGAATAGAATATCTATAGGAAGTTTCCGATAACGAGCAGACAGAAAGCTAAATTTGAATCTGCACTTCGATCAATTATTTATAAGAAAAGTTAAAATTCATCAGAAACATTTATTTCCTCACTTTTCTTGGTAGCGTAAACTTTCTTCATCCTATTTTAAAAAATTGATTCTGAGAATAAATGGAAATACTTCTTACAGACAAAATATTATTGTTTATTATACAACGGATATTTTCAGTGTCTGTTTTGGTCATTCACTCATATCAGTGCCAATACCAAAGGTCAATGAAAATTGTTTACATGAAAGGTGATATACCAAACAATATAAACGATGTAGGAAACAGAAATCAATGCTCTTTTAAACCCTCATTACTATATATGTTTATCAACGTTATACAACTTTCCTACGGTTAAAGAACAAACAATGTGTTATATAGCTCAACATGACCATTAGTTTAACGAAAAAAAGTAATTTTTACATTTCTGGTAGTACCATTGCCAAACGTACTAAATATCAATTACGGCGAAGTCTGCATGTAATTGAATCTATTAAAACGGTTTTCTATAATTGGTAAAGTCGTTATGGTTTTTGGTGATATTACAATAGAAACAATAAACTATTATGTATGAAGACAAGAAGCCTCTATTATACGAGCGTTATCTGACAAATCAGATGAAAGATATTGATGGAGCCATTCAACTATCAGTGATAAACTATTTAAACTTTTAGACGACCAACATGCGACATGATCTATACACAACTTCCTGTTTTGTCTAAAAAATGAAAAAATAGAGATCTTTTAAGTTGTACATGTATGTTGTATTTATTCAGTGTCCGTTCTTACTGTCCCTTTTTCAGCTCTTGATTTTTTTTCAAGATATCCCCTTTTTGAATATCACGACGTTGAATATAAATACAATTATAAATGGCTTTCAAATACAATGCAACTGCTAAATAAAGTTCTATACAGTGTATTTGGCTTGACAAATATCAAGGTTTGGTGGGACAGACGCAGATACAAACACGTGAATGTAGCAGGATTGTATGATATGAATTGAAATAAATAATTTGAGGTGTTTTAGTTCATTCATTTCCTTTATATTAAGATATGTTATCATGTGTTGAATACAGCTACTCGGTGTTCATTAATTTCCAACATTATGCAATACTTGCCAACATATTATAAAACTAAATTTATTAAATCCTATGAATTATACAACAGAAAATCTAAGTTTGTCACTATCACAAACACTATCTCATTACAAGTCTTAGAAACAGGCTTCCACATCCTTTTTCTCTTGGCTATACATACATCTTAACTAACATGTGTGATTGTTCACATAATGATGATGAACGTACATGGTAATATTAATTCAAACCCAAAACATTCACCACGTTGACTACGGGAAAACTGATTATGATTTATCACATTGTTGTAGTCGACGGGAAAGGCGAAATGGCAATTATTAACCTTCTAATGTACATATCCCATCGATTGTTCGTGATAAATGCTAGTTGTCACTGCCTCCTGAACACAAAAAGGGTAATAAACTCATCTCAATTGCACAAAAAGTATACAAATTTGTCAAAGTTGAATAAAATTCTAGTCATTAAATAAATTTCTTCAAAAGTTTAATTTATTAGGGTTTTTTATAAGTGTTAAAGAAATACATGTGAATCTTTCTTGCTATCGGACATTCATTGCTAAAAAGGTGAAACTCATAACAAATTTGCTTTCAGGACAGGCTTGACAGAAAAACCGCAAATGTTTTAGAAATCATAACGTTATGAAAACATTGTAATGTTTCTTATAACAGCTTTTTCTTGGCATTTTTTGTTTTCTGGTTATTGTATGAAATCTTAAATTCTAATGATGTTTTCAATATTTTAAGACCCTGACATTTCCAACATTTTGTGTCTTAGATGCTTTTGTAATGTTGAGAGAAGATAACTGTCAGTTGCTTTAAATATTGAATAATTCTGAAAACACGAACCATTATGATGACGTCACTTTTATCTGTTAACAGTGGATTATATTTAAGAATACACTACTCTTTAACTTTTTCGATAGTGGGTGTGTCAGGTTATATGATTTTTAATGGTACTGAGGACATGACTCTATATACGAAATGCAACATCCGAAATTATTAACTCTGCGCTTCCATCCAATAGACTAAGAAGGGCACACATCGATAGCACGTGAAATTCGCCTTGCCTGAAAATATGACCAGATTCAGATGAGTTGGCACCAAAATTGCATTGTTTTGTTATTAAGATGTGGGAAATATATGTAAATTGTCATAAAACGTCTCGTGTTACTGTCTTTAAGTTATACATCGAGAAAATGATAAACGAGCCCTGAATCTAATTATTCTCATGCATTATGGATTACATATTGTTGGATGAATTCTGATATACCGCGAACTTCAACGAAATATGCCCGACTAAGGGTTAGAAGATAGAAAACAGCAGTCTCTCCACACATAACAAGATAAAGACATTAATTCTGATCTGACTTCTGTTCGAATATCACCAGGTCCGACAGTTTTCCTATTAATGCCAAACATTTGCATCACAAACCTTTTTTATCTATCAAACCAACGAAAACACTTATCCCTGGAAATGGTGGTTCTAGTCAAAAGCTTTTGTCACAATTTACTCGATCTGCCTCTGTTGTGAGTTCTGGAATATGTCATCCGTCTAAATTGATAATCGTTGATCCAATTTAGAAGGATAAAAAACACAATGTCGAAAAAATGGAGTTATTTTACACTTCTTTGCGACGTCCAGACAGCTAACAACATTTGGAACCATGACGACCAGTTCACAATAAACTGCCCAGAACAGGGGGCACAATCAATATAAGGATAAGATCATGTTTGACAAATGAAGACCATCGAAACAGTAGGGCAATTCATTCCACTGTGTTAGCTTGACCAAACTGTCTCAGGTGATTATGGAGACTTCCACATAATTCAGTATAGGACTATCAAAGCAGAAGATAAATTGATACATGATCATTGTGTTTGACTGACCGACCTGTCTAAATTGATAACATCATCTTCGAAGTTAATGCTATTAGTATTAGTATCTAACAACATTCGTTTTGAAAACATAAAAATAAGATCTGGTGAATGCATTTACTGAATGATTAAGTCGGTAGTGGATGTTCAATTTATTGATTTTGAATCTAGTGAATTGTTGTACAAGTGATATTGTTAGTGTTAATCATGGTTTCTCTAAAAATATATAAATTGGTTTATCTATTGAGAAATATGCAACCAAATGCATTACAAGCATAACGTAAATTATAACAATGAAATTTCTGTTCAGATACAGTCTGTACTGATCATATTATTTGCAAAATCCAATGGTGAAACATACTTGACATTTTAGTTTTTGAGATGTCTTAATATCTAATAATAATTCTGTAATAATTATGTTTTAAGGTACATGTATCTGTCTTTAATGCTAGTCTATATTTCAACTATTATTACGTAATTCATATGGACCCATCACGAAATCCCCACGTCTGTTATAACATGCTCAAAGCACAGGATGAAGCGGGCAGTGTAAATTGGGCTTCACATTCAGAATGTTGCTTTTTCAAACTGGATATTCATATGCCTGGATTTATAAAGAATGTGGGAATGTACATCAATTCATGACTTTGTTTAAACAGACTTGTATAGATTTAGACATTCAAGCTTGGTATGGTCAAACTGAGTCTTCATCATTTCTGAAGATACATTCATCTTATAAAACTATTTTTGTACAAGAAATGTATCTCAATGCAGACATTGATAAGGATTTGAAAAATGTACTTGTAAAGTTTAGATGCCTGTCACATAGTCTGAGAATTCAAAAAATTGGTTTGAACAAAAATATTGCTTATTCTGATTTGTTGTGTGAACGCTGTATTTTAGGAACTATTGAAGATGAATTTCACTTTGTACTTGTTTGCCCTTTTTTCAAGGAAAGTAGAACAAAACTCATACCAAATCGTTTTTGGCAGTTTCCATCACAGGAATTGTTTATGAAGCTCATGTCGTGTACAAATGAAAACATAATTAAAGGTTTAGCTATTCATTTGAAAAGAAATTTGTATGTAGGTAGTTAATCTCCCACACCAAATTGTACATTTACGATATTTATATATTATATAAATGTACTACTCATTTTGTATATGTACTCTTGGCCACGCCGCCTTCAATGCTGAATAAATCTCTCTCTCTCTCTCTCTCTCTCTCTCTCTCTCTCTCTCTCTCTCTCTCTCTCTCTCTCTCTCTCTCTCTCTCTCTCTCTCTCTCTCTCTCTCTCTCTCTCGCTAAAAATAGACAATGCAACTATAATAACAATGAACAAAAAATGTAACTTGCAAACTTCTACTACGCAAACAAACGGCAAAGGTTGTGTCACACGCAATGAAAATTGAATGCAAAACAAGTAGCCTCATTCATGTTAATACATACGCTGCATTAAGAATTCGAGTCACGCATTCATGTCAAAGGAGATATACAAATGAGATTTTGTGACACCAGTAATACCACTGTTAGAGAGGGAGTGATTCAATTTACTGAGCACTTTGAACCGTTATTCCGTCGCCATATTGCAGTATCAAAGCCAATAAGATGAAGGGAGGTAACTCTGCTACCATAACAAAATACAATATTTCTAAAACTTTTTAAATCCGAATTATTTTGGGGATAAACTCACAATGAGAAAGAATAAACTTAAGTAGCATTATGAATAAATCATATGGCATTATATTCGATGCTATTCACTCCTAACATCTTATAGCAGTTATAAGTCTGTTATTGCATACTACAATGGAAAAATATAAGGAAATTAGTTGTTTTGCTTGAGAATACAAGTCCAAGGTTTTGTTCCCAAAGCACCATGAATATGTAACAGAGAAATTAGATAACAAAGTCAAGCGGAAGCATGATATTCAATTTGCAATTCCCTTTATGTTAACCAGATAGGTGAAGTGATGTGTACTTCTCAATTATAGGCAACCATAGTACCTATTCTCCATTAATCGATCTTCTTCGTACATTTGCATAGAATATGCATCAATAGTCTCTTTGCATCTTTAATAGAGGTGAAGTAGCGTCCCTAAAAGGCTGTGGGGGTTACAGTAGTCAAACACATGTAAGGTCAAATTATAATACCCCGTTTTATTATCTTTAGGCACCATTACTATGAAATCCATATTGATTTATTTCACAAGCACTTTCTTCTAGAATATATTGTCTCACCTGAAACTTCAGCATGATAGTTAATTGGCATTCTCTCCACACAGAGGCAGATTAAGTAACGAAATGTTGATCAAGCCTCTGTTCCAATAAGCCGTGTTTGTTGGCTAGAAAGGAAGATGCCTGATTGGATGCAAACAAAGTTAGTTATGCAATCAGCGACGCTGTTCTACGATCATCATGTTGGCTAATGAATCAAGGCAAAGCCATTGTGATATGAACCAATTTACAAAATTTGAATAGATTGTGATTTTTCCACCATATGCAACTGCCAAAATCAAACATTTTCTGACTTGATCTACATGTACCTCTTTTTGGAGAGAATTGTTGATATGGTGATCAGAGGAAAACATTATCCATTTACTGCATTTTGCAAAGTAAAGGCATTAAATTCGATTGATGAAGAGAAATAATAAAAAGTATATTAATCCGGGTGAAATACTTATTTCAAATATTCTTTTCGGGTTCACCACAACTTAAGTGATACTCCACTCTTTTGTTTTCAAAGTGGCACAATCAAAATGACACTGCAGTCTAGATTCCATCACAAAGAGGTAGTCAAAGGGATACTCCGTCCCGAAAATGAGTGTTCCAACTATATCCAAATAAGTGACGGAACCGAGATTATAAGTTAATGTCATTGCAGTGTCACCTTCCTTCCAAAAATTTACTCTACCATCAATGTTTAGAACATACTGAGACTACTTATATAACATTAAATACCCAATACACTCTTGTAAAGATAATTGTTCTATATGTCTGTCTTATCAGGCCACTCATTTCTGTCATTTGGTAATGTATTTAGACAGTACAAGATATTTACCACAGCGAGATTTTAAGCCTTTATAATGTCTTTGACAGTAACGCTACTACCGATGCCAACAAGTGGAATATCTTGAAAAAAAGTAGTCAGTAAGCTTACTTTCTAGTTATTTCAGACAGTAACGCTACTGCCTAGGAACTATATTATTGACTAGTTAGTACGGCTACTGCTGGAGTCTCCTTCTTGATGCTAACGTTGATGGATGTTCTTCTAAGGATGCATCATGACGGCAACTTTTTAACTGAACTTTCGCAAATTATATCTCAATATCGGCCGTTTCACAAATTCATTTGATCAAACATGTTGGAAAACTTGGGATTTGCTGTTTTGATTATATCATCATAAACAAGTATTAATACACAAAGATGATATGAAAGTATGAATATATAAACATTTTGCACATAGTTCGGCAATTTGCCGTTTTCATACTTCATACTCCAACACATCAAACCTGAAGATGATAGTTTTACGATGAGAATGTTGGTCTTTTTCCGTTCGTATATCGACAATACTCAAACGT
Organism: Steromphala cineraria; assembly: GCA_916613615.1. Classification (NCBI taxonomy): domain Eukaryota; kingdom Metazoa; phylum Mollusca; class Gastropoda; order Trochida; family Trochidae; genus Steromphala; species Steromphala cineraria. The sequence goes on along the minus strand of OU744730.1, from coordinate 41,059,224 downwards.
TTTTGTAACTTTTAAGGAATTCACCTATATGTTGCGTGATGTCACACTAAACGACCTTGTAACAGAGGTCATATCAAGTCAAAAGCTGAAAAGGAACTGGCAAGATCAGATAACCTGTATTAAAATATGGTTTAACTAGTTCTTTAATCGCATGACTTTCACAGATTATAGAGAATGTACAAAAATACTCAATAATGTATTTGTGTTTCGCATATAAGTAAATCAAAAATTTTGTTTTACACCTTGGAATTTATTGAATTACAATCAATCCATTCCAAAGGAATTGATTTACAGTCAGCTATTGACAAACAAATTCGATGATAAGATTCACGCCTGTCAAAAGTCAAGAGAACTGACCAATATTGGCAGGCATGATCAATACAAGGAAAGGAACCAGTTTAGAGGAAGCTTGACAAATGAAAACCAAGACCATCCTTCCAGAAGCTCAACTCATTTCATTGTGTTTGCTTGACCTCTCATTGCATCTTATTCGGTTATTGAAGAGCAGGCAGTTCCACTAAGTGAAGACCATACCAGCAGTAATGTTTGATACATGGCAATTGTGTTTGCTTGACCAAACTGTTTCAGTGCACGTTATTCATACATAGGAATAGTGTTGCCCAAGACCATCAAACCAGAAAGGAAACTGATACATGATCATTGTGTTTGCTTGACCGACCTGTATGAATAAAAATCATTATCCTTTTCGTTAATGCATATGCTACTCGTACAAGTATTTGACATTATCAGATAATGGAGAATGTAAGGAATGGATGAAATATGTCTATTTACCGGATCAATAGTAAATAGACATTTTCAGTATATTGATTTAGAATCAGTTTGTATTGCTATAAAGATTCAACATTTACAATATGAAATTTGATATGTTTTTTTAGAAATATGATTGTATTTAAACAAGAATGGAGAGGAACATTGAAAACAGACAGGCAGTAAATAATTCGCATTCCAAGAAGTGCATTTGCTCAGACATTTTATTTATATTTGAGTCTTTTGTGTTAAAACAGTGTTGAGGAAATCTGACAAAACGTTTGTTGTGTTTTATTTGAACGTTGGATAATGAAAGTTGTTTTCTCAGCACTATTATTTAGATTGAGGATATAAAGGAAACATTCCACTGTTAATTTCCGCCCATTATAATATATAAAAAATATTTTACTATATATTTACATTTATTACCACATTAAATATTGAAAGAATTTGTGAAAATATGAATATATATAAGTGAGGTTAAACTTTAAAAAAGAAGAAATTTTCCGAGTTGGTGTTTTACGTATCATTCTTTTCCAGAAAATGAATAACAAATCCAATGGAAATCTGATAACTCACTCGGGGTGAGCTGAAATTCTTTAAGCAGTCATAAAACTCGCACTCATTTATTTTATTCTTCTTGCAGATTTGCTTATAATATCAATAGGAAGCTTCCGATTACGAGCAGACAGAGAGCTACATTTCCATCTGCACTTTGATCAATTAGTTATGAAAAAAGTTAAAATTCATCTGAATATATTTTAATGAGACTTTCCTTCTCCAGATTCGCAATGTCTGTAAACTTTTGAAAACTGCCTGATTAGCACCGATGATCTTACACAAAAATCGCCAAATCACAATTACATCCACACTATCAGGCTTTAATATCTTTAATAACAAGTTTGATTCTCGATAGACATTAGAACTAGACTGATTTGAATCCGACTTGAATGTCTTCTAAGTAATACCTGCTTTTGAATTGTGACTGTTTCTATCCTCAGGTACAACAAATAAATATTGTTTAAATATAGTCTGCCTGATGTACTTTCTAGTTAACCTACTTTTGAAAGAAGGTGTGAACGAAACTCAATTCTTTCATACGACACACATGATGCATAATATTAACTGAACAACACTTGTAAATTACAAGAAGCAAATAAAAATGAACGGACGAACAAATAAAACATAAAACCTGCATTAGTTTAATTGCATGTTGATTTAAAAACAACTGCATCAATAATCAACGTTGTTGAAATACAATTCCTGAAAATTGTTTTTCTTGAGTAGTAAATTGATTTCGATTAAGAACACTAGAAATGATTGCATTTCATTACAGATTGTTTGAAATCAATATATTCATATTTTTTATTCTAAATTGTATTTCCAAAGTTTCATGCTAATATTACTACACTTGATTAAATGAACAGAAAGATAGAAACTGCAATGAATATTTTTTTATTTCTAGTAATGTGTAAGAAACTCTTATTTCCTTACCTATATTGGTAGCGTAAACTTTCTCCATCCCTTTTTTCAAAACATATATCTGAGAATAAGTGGAAATAATTCTTAAAGACAAAATAGTATTGCTTATCATACATACATCAATGCGCCAATTAGAAGACAATTTCATTTGTTATTTGTTTATCTTGTCAGGCAGTTTCAGGACAAAAATATTTAAATGGCCTTGTATGACGAAGAAGTTATTTTGCGAGTGTTATTTTTACATAAAAATCATTAATTATGATTTTTTATCATAATTGGTTAACTATGGTAGGTTTCTATGTAGAAACATAGGTTTTTTATATGGAATTACTCAGAATAGATTCTTAAATAAATCAACCCTAAACAGCAAGTCAGATTTTATACATATGCGCAAACTTTCTTGATAAGTTATTTTATTCTAGATTTGAAAGGCTTGTTTGAGATTTTCGCGAACTACAACTAGAAAATATACTTTTACATTTCATTTCTGTAAGCTTTTTAAGGCAAATGCACAGATGATTGATGCTCAAGGTCTTGTTAGATACATCCGGGCGTCATCCATTTACGGAACCTTCTCCAATTATTTCTTAACCTCGGGCGTTTCTTCCATAGGTCATGCTCGGCCATTAACCGAATTGAATGAACTGATGGTGAAAGATCGACGCTAACTAATAGTTTATGCTACTTCATGTAATATTACGTTTCCATTGGAATTCGAAACACTTTCAGTTATAGTTTTCCTTTAATCATCATTTTGAATAGTAGCAATTCAAGATTGAACAAACCTTCTCAAGGCATACCTGGGTTAAATGGTTTACGCCATGCATTTTGTAAGAAAAACGTTGTCTGAGAGCCTTGTATTGCCATGTATTGTAGATTCACTTTGCAGTCTGTAGGGAGTAAACATTTGCTAACACGCAAGTTTCATTACATTGTCCCAATTAAATATTAATGGGATATTTCTTTAAAACTTTTCAAAGCTAGTCAATATAGATAAATATGATAAAATGTCTTATTGCTTTGCAAAACAATTTTATAAGATCATAAGAAATTCGATTTTTGTATTATGGACTCAAGCATTCCATTACCACACTGTTTCCTCTTTACAAAGAATATAATCTTTATCAAGTTTGTGAACGGAATATGTTTTAATTCATTCCCTCAATTAATCTTACCTTTTTCAGAATGATTCTGAATAATATCATACAATATTTCATCATGTCTGCCTTCAGTTCTATCTCTTGTTAAGCAGACCAACAGCATTATAGTGTTAAAGAAGCTACTACACGTACTTTATTTGTCTCATTGGGTAAAGGCTTTATTCAGGTATGGTCTCACGTTTGATATTCCTCTTCAAAATATCCCATATTTCAATAATAAGTTATTTTCCTTAAATGTCAACGTAATTTTGAAAAGAAAACATAACTTGAATTACATTTTCTTATCTGCACATATTTTGGCAATATTTACATACACACCAAACCCAACGATATGCCAGACCAAAATGTTCATGTTAAATCAAAATGTTCATGTAAAAATCAAAATGTTCATGTTAAAATAAAAAAATTCATAACACAACATCTCGTATGGCTCTGAACCAAGTGACTATCATAAGTAACGATTTTGTAAATGTTAGACTATGAAATAACATATAAGAGATCTGCAGTGTGTCACTCGTCTGAACTTGTTATCCTGTACGCGGAATTTTCTGTATATTTATTATACCAAAGACACAATAGTCAAAGCAAACGTTTTTATGATTTGTATGTTGGTCAACCTTCCACAGTTTTTGACAAAGAAACACTTTAAAGGGGCAGTAGCACGTTTTTCTTATAATTTTATATTTTAAAATTTTCACTGATAATCATTAGGTGATGCTTAATGTATTATTTTGACAGTGTCAAAAATCTCAACACACAAGCCAATCATCCATAGTGAGAGGACAAAGTATGAAGATTCACATAAAATCCATTGGCAGCCAATTTTTTTTTAACACCTTTAATTCATTTTTTGTAAGAAAAAGCAATGGCATGGCTAAACTTTACGTTATATATTTGAATTATTAGGTCTTCAAGACGAAAGTCTGAAGACCTATTGTTATTATCCGGATTATTATTAGGTCTTCAAGACGAAAGTCTGAAGACCTATTGTTATCGTCCGGATTATTATTATTATTATTATTATTATTTGGACGTTTTTGTCCGGATTATTATTAGGTCTTCAAGACGAAAGTCTGAAGACCTATTGTTATCGTCCGGATTATTAGGTCTTCAAGACGAAAGTCTAGAAGACCTATTGTTATTATCCGGATTTTTATTATTATTATTTGGACGTTTTTTTGTTCCACCATTTCTGACCTTATTAGTCATACGATTTGCATGAAAATTTCAGGGGTTCTAGAGGGTCCCCTTACTTAGATTTGTGTCGAGCCAGATTTTCGAATTTCCATTTTGTTTTTGAGTTATCTCCCCTTAAAGTCAAAACTTCAAACCTCAATTTCTCGGTTACTATGGGAGATAATCTCTTAAAACTTTCACCAAAATGTGGGCAACGACATTCCCCATCGATTAAGCCCATAGCGGTTTTCGGCCGTATAAATCGATTTTTTGCTATTTTCGAAAAACTGAAATTTTTTTGAAATTTCACGGTTCTGACGGTACGCGTCTTTAAAAATCTTCTCCTCACAAACGGCAATACTTACAGACTAGTGTGATAGCTCGTTAGAAAGCTTAATTAGTGTGTAAAAAAGTTTTCTGGCCGGAATTTCAAATTTCGACCTGTGACTTGAGTTATCTGCTCTTGAAATTTGACATTTTTTGGAAGGGTCATTTTTCGTGTTACTTTCAAAGGGAGGTTACTCTGTAAGGAAACATCAAATAAGAAATCTGTTAATTGCATTCTGTTCTACAATGATAGTTGAACAAATTCACTACAGATCATTATCATATAAAAGTTGATATTAAAGGAAATATGTGGACATGAAGAGACTTTTTACATTTTTCGGCGATTTTAACATTTTTCGAGGGTTATTTTACTTTGAGAATTTTAGTTTCAAAACTGTTACAGATACAAATTTTATCATTGATGTTTTGTGAAGCAGATGTAATGAGTAAACAGAAAAAAATATCAACAAGTCATGATGAAAATTTTTCCTGTCCATGACCAGTCCTTGAATATTGCGATTTTGGGAAAATCCTCATTTTTAGCACATTTCAAGGTTCCACAGTTTTTTTATTAAGAAAGATATCTTTTAATTGATTATATTTTCACATGCGCTTTTCCAAGCACAACTTTTGCTATGTTGTACTTTATCATAAAAATTTTGATAGTTAAGGAGCTAGAAGGACCAACATGGAGTAGGGGTCTAAAAATCTTCAAATTTCAGTGTTTTCAATATAGTTCCAAAATTCATTACTCCATTACTATTTAAGTTATCAAAACAAAACATACATCTTTGTATGCCCATAGCGGTTTTCGGCCGTATAAATCGATTTTTTGCTATTTTCGAAAAACTGAAATTTTTTTGAAATTTCACGGTTCTGACGGTACGCGTCTTTAAAAATCTTCTCCTCACAAACGGCAATACTTACAGACTAGTGTGATAGCTCGTTAGAAAGCTTAATTAGTGTGTAAAAAAGTTTTCTGGCCGGAATTTCAAATTTCGACCTGTGACTTGAGTTATCTGCTCTTGAAATTTGACATTTTTTGGAAGGGTCATTTTTCGTGTTACTTTCAAAGGGAGGTTACTCTGTAAGGAAACATCAAATAAGAAATCTGTTAATTGCATTCTGTTCTACAATGATAGTTGAACAAATTCACTACAGATCATTATCATATAAAAGTTGATATTAAAGGAAATATGTGGACATGAAGAGACTTTTTACATTTTTCGGCGATTTTAACATTTTTCGAGGGTTATTTTACTTTGAGAATTTTAGTTTCAAAACTGTTACAGATACAAATTTTATCATTGATGTTTTGTGAAGCAGATGTAATGAGTAAACAGAAAAAAATATCAACAAGTCATGATGAAAATTTTTCCTGTCCATGACCAGTCCTTGAATATTGCGATTTTGGGAAAATCCTCATTTTTAGCACATTTCAAGGTTCCACAGTTTTTTTATTAAGAAAGATATCTTTTAATTGATTATATTTTCACATGCGCTTTTCCAAGCACAACTTTTGCTATGTTGTACTTTATCATAAAAATTTTGATAGTTAAGGAGCTAGAAGGACCAACATGGAGTAGGGGTCTAAAAATCTTCAAATTTCAGTGTTTTCAATATAGTTCCAAAATTCATTACTCCATTACTATTTAAGTTATCAAAACAAAACATACATCTTTGTATGCCCATAGCGGTTTTCGGCCGTATAAATCGATTTTTTGCTATTTTCGAAAAACTGAAATTTTTTTGAAATTTCACGGTTCTGACGGTACGCGTCTTTAAAAATCTTCTCCTCACAAACGGCAATACTTACAGACTAGTGTGATAGCTCGTTAGAAAGCTTAATTAGTGTGTAAAAAAGTTTTCTGGCCGGAATTTCAAATTTCGACCTGTGACTTGAGTTATCTGCTCTTGAAATTTGACATTTTTTGGAAGGGTCATTTTTCGTGTTACTTTCAAAGGGAGGTTACTCTGTAAGGAAACATCAAATAAGAAATCTGTTAATTGCATTCTGTTCTACAATGATAGTTGAACAAATTCACTACAGATCATTATCATATAAAAGTTGATATTAAAGGAAATATGTGGACATGAAGAGACTTTTTACATTTTTCGGCGATTTTAACATTTTTCGAGGGTTATTTTACTTTGAGAATTTTAGTTTCAAAACTGTTACAGATACAAATTTTATCATTGATGTTTTGTGAAGCAGATGTAATGAGTAAACAGAAAAAAATATCAACAAGTCATGATGAAAATTTTTCCTGTCCATGACCAGTCCTTGAATATTGCGATTTTGGGAAAATCCTCATTTTTAGCACATTTCAAGGTTCCACAGTTTTTTTATTAAGAAAGATATATTTTAATTGATTATATTTTCACATGCGCTTTTCCAAGCACAACTTTTGCTATGTTGTACTTTATCATAAAAATTTTGATAGTTAAGGAGCTAGAAGGACCAACATGGAGTAGGGGTCTAAAAATCTTCAAATTTCAGTGTTTTCAATATAGTTCCAAAATTCATTACTCCATTACTATTTAAGTTATCAAAACAAAACATACATCTTTGTATGTGGATAAACAAGACCTCTTAGACAAAAAGTCATGTGAAGGTCAAACACTGTGTGAAGGTCAAAGAGGAATCTTGAAGACCTAAGTATTGACGCGTCAATCCTAGTTATTATTATTATTTGGACGTTTTTTTGTTCCACCATTTCTGACCTTATTAGTGATAGGATTTGCATGAAAATTTTAGGGGTTGTAGAGGGTCCCCTAACTTAGATTTGTGTCGAGCCAGATTTTCGAATTTCGATTTTGTTTTTGAGTTATCTCCCCTTAAAGTCAAAACTTCAAACCTCAATTTATCGGTTACTATGGGAGATAATCTCATAAAACTTTCACCAAAATGTGGACAACAACATTCCCTATCGATGAAGCCCATAGCGGTGTTCGGCCGTATAAATAGATTTTTTGCTATTTTCGAAAAACTGAAAATTTTGTGAAATTTCACGGTTCTGACGGTACGCGTCTTTAAAAATCTTCTCCTCACAAACGGCAATACTTACAGACGAGTGTGATAGCTCGTTAGAAAGCTAAATGAGTGTGTAAGAAAAATTTCTGGGCGAAATTTTAAATTTCGACCTGTGACTTGAGTTATCTGCCCTTGAAATTCAACATTTTTTTTAAGGGTCATTTTTCGTGTTACTTTCAAAGGGAGGTTTCTCTGTAAGGAAATGTCAAGTAAGAAATCTGTTTGATGCATTCTGTTCTACGATGATAGTTGAAGAAATTCACTACAGATCATTATCATATAAAAGTTGATATTAAAGGAAATATGTGGACATGAACAGATTGTTTACATTTTTCGGCAATTTTAACAGTTTTTGAGGGTTATTTTACTTTGAGAATTTTAGTTTCAAAACTGTTTCAGATAGAAATTTTATCATTGATGTTTTGTGAAGCAGATGTAATGAGTAGACGGAAAAAAAATATCAACAAGTGATGATAAAAAAAATTCTGTCCATGACCAGTCCTTGAATATTGCGATTTTGGGAAAATCCTCATTTTTAGCACATTTCAAGGTTCCACAGTTTCTTTATTAATAAAGATATCTTTTAATTGATTGTGTTTTCTCATACGCCATTCCAAGCACAACTTTTGCTATGTTGTACTTTATCATAAAAAATTTGATAGTTAAGGAGATAGAAGGACCAACATGGAGTAGGGGTAAAAAAATATTCAAATTTCAGTGTTTTCTTTACATTACAACGTTAAATCACATGTATCTCGAAAACGGTGAGAGATAATTTTACCAAATTTTTTTCTGCTACTAGGAATAATATTCTCTGAAGAATGGTGTCATAGCTGACATTGGCCACCATGATGAATTTTTCTGAAAAGTCTTTAACACTGAATGTCAAGTGGAATCTGGTCATTTTGATAATGTATTAGCTACTGTTTACCTCTTAGACAAAAAGTCATGTGAAGGTCAAACACTGTGTGAAGGTCAAAGAGGAATCTTGAAGACCTAAGTATTGACGCGTCAATCCTAGTTAGGTCTTCAGACGAAAGTCAAAGACCTATTGTTATTATCCGGATTATTAGGTCTTCAAGACGAAAGTCTGAAGACCTATTGTTATTATCCGGATTATTAGGTCTTCAGACGAAAGTCAAAGACCTATTGTTATTATCCGGATTATTATTATTATTCTTCTTATTATTTGTACCGATTTTCTGTCAGAGCTACAGCACAAACGGATGGTCCGAATTTCATGAAATTTTCAGGGATTGTACCTTTAGTCCTAAATTATAGAACAACGCGGGCGATTTTTTAATTTTAATTTCGTTTTTGAGTTATCTCCCCTTAAAGGAAAAAACTTCAAACCTCGATTTCTCAGTAACTATGGGAGAAAATTGCATAAAACTTTCACCAAAATGTGGGCAACAACATTCTTCATCGATTAAGCCCATAGCGGTGTTCGGCCGTATAAATAGTTTTTTTGCTATTTTCGAAAAACTGAAAATTTTCTGAAATTTCGCGGTTCAGACGGTACGCGTCTTTGAAAATCTTCTTCTCACTAACGGCAATATATACAGACTAGTGTGATAGCTCGTTGGAAAGCCTAATCAGTGTGTAAGAACGTGCATTTGCCGAAACTTCAAATTTCGAACTGTGACTCGCGTTATCTGCCCTTGAAATTCGACATTTTTTTAAAGGGTCATTTTTCGTGTTACGTTCAAAGGGGCACCACTCTGTAAGGAAATGTCAAAAATGAAATCTGTTTGATGCATTCTGTTCTACAATGATAGATGAACAAGTTCACTACAGGTCATTATTATATAAAAGTTGATATTAAAGGAAATATGTGGACATAAACAGATTTTTTACATTTTTCGGCGATTTTAACATTTTTCGAGGGTTATTTTACTTTGAGAATTTTAGTTTCAAAACTGTTACAGATATAAATTTTAACATTGATGTTTTGTGAAGCAGATGTAATGAGTAGACGGAAAAAAGTATCAACAAGTGATGATAAAAAAAATTCTGTCCATGACCAGTCCTTGAATATTGCGATTTTGGGAAAATCCTCATTTTTAGCACATTTCAAGGTTCCACAGTTTCTTTATTAATAAAGATATCTTTTAATTGATTGTGTTTTCTCATACGCCATTCCAAGCACAACTTTTGCTATGTTGTACTTTATCATAACAATTTTGATAGTTAAGGAGATAGAAGGACCAACATGGAGTAGGGGTAAAAAAATCTTCAAATTTCAGTGTTTTCTTTACTTTACAACGTTAAATCACATGTATCTCGAAAACGGTGGGAGATAATTTAACCAAATTTTTTTCTGCTACTAGGAATAATATTCTCTGAAGAATGATGTCATAGCTGACATTGGCCACCATGATGAATTTTTCTGAAAAGTCTTTAACACTGAATATCAAGTGGAATTTGGTCATTTTGATAATGTATTATCTACTGTTTACCTCTTAGACAAAAAGTCATGTGAAGGTCAAACAGTATGTGAAGGTCAAAGAGGAATCTGAAGACCTAAGTATTGACGCGTCAATCCTAGTTAAGGATTCAGCCTTTCAGGCTGAATCCTTATTGTTATTGGCGTGTTTTATTATTATTTTTATTCCACGAAACTTTGGACCAGTTTTTAGCCAAAACGGCACAAGCAAATGCAACCAAATTTTACAGACGTGTAGTCCTTACCCTGGAATCGCGCCGTTAAGCTTTTGGGCCAAATCGGCTCAGTCATTTTTCGCCTATGTAGGCGTAAAGTTTGAAATTTTAACATGGGAATTTTTTTCAAAATGCACTTAGAGACCTGATTTTTTTTTTAAAGATGCGCAATAACAAATAATGAAAAAAACGAAATCATGGCAAATTCAAAGGTCTCGTGGTTTGGCCGCCATCTTGGTTTTAGTGCATTTTTGGCAATTTCCGACCCCACCCTACTTTGACAATCTTCTCCTCTGAAGATACTTCCACTACAGAGCTCAAATTCATACTGAATGTAGTTGAAGTATTGTTCTCTTGAATTCCGAATTTTTAAAGACTTAACCTTAACACTTTTTTGGCTGTGATCTTTCAAAGTTGACCAAAATCAAGAAATTGCAAATTTCAAGGGCAGATAGGTCAATAACCCGACCGTAGAATTTAATGATTTTTGCATGAGAGTTAGACATTAGCAAGGTCTCTAAGATAAAAGAATAAAATCGCTCGCGAACAGTCATTTCCGGCCGCCAAGGACGTGTCAAATTACGTAAGATAAGTCAAAAAAATCAAAATGGTCGTAGAGACATAAAAATTATACCAAACGAAGCGCAATGAAATTTCAAGCAAAAAAGTCTACTATGAGACACATGTAGGTAGCATAGTTTTCGCGCAGTGAATGAGTTTCGTTTCTAAAATTTAGCCAGCAGTAATGCTCTCTCGTGTGGGCTATGTGGGTCAGGCAGTGGCAGAGTTGAACTTTGACCTTGCATACGGCGGTATTCCAGCGAATTAGTGGCCCGATTTTAGCCAAAACGGCTGAGGCTAGGACAGTGAACTTTGGAATGCTGATGCACCTTATTAAGGAGAAGCCACAATAAGCTTTTGGGCAAAATCGGTCGACAACTTTAAGGTCTAGGTCGAATCCAAGTTCGAAAAATTAACATGGGCTTTTTTTTCAAAATGCACTTAGAGACTTGAATTTTTTTTTAAAACATGTGAAATCAAAAATGCTGCAAAAAACGAAATCATGGAAAATTCGTAGGTCACGTGGTTTGGGCGCCAGCTTGCTTTTAGTGCATTTTTTACCATTTCCGACCCCTACCATCTTTGAAAATCTTCTTCTCTGAAGATATTTGCACTAGAGAGCTGAAATTTATACTCAATGTAGCTGAAGCATTGTACTTCTTAATGTGACTTCTACAAAGTCCTAACGTTTATACTTTTCTTGCTGTGAATTTTCAAAGTTGACCAAAATGTTAAAATCGCAAAATTCAAGGGCAGATAACTCGAAAACCAGACAATAGAAGTTTATGATTTTTGCATGAGAGTTAGACATTGGCAAGGTCTTTACGATAAAAGAATAAAATCGCTCGCGAACAGTCATTTCCGGCCGCCATGACACATTTTCCTAACATGGGGTCAGCTCCGACAGAATAATGTAAATGATACTTTCCAATGCTGCTATAGCTTATTGCTTCACGGGATTTTCATGAAACTTTCAGGAATGATTGCTAACATTACTATCTTTATGACGAATATGTTAGATTTACGGCTGAATCCTGTTGTCGCCGCTTGCGGCTATATTTATTCTTCTTATTATTTGTACCGATTTTCTGTCAGAGCTACAGCACAAACGGATGGTCCGAATTTCATGAAATTTTCAGGGATTGTACCTTTAGTCCTAAATTATAGAATAACGCGGGCGATTTTTTAATTTCAATTTCGTTTTTGAGTTATCTCCCCTTAAAGGAAAAACCTTCAAACCTCGATTTCTCAGTAACTATAGGAGAAAATTGCATAAAACTTTCACCAAAATGTGGGCAACAACATTCTTCATCGATTAAGCCCATAGCGGTGTTCGGCCGTATAAATAGTTTTTTTGCTATTTTCGAAAAACTGAAAATTTTCTGAAATTTCGCGGTTCAGACGGTACGCGTCTTTGAAAATCTTCTTCTCACTAACGGCAATATATACAGACTAGTGTGATAGCTCGTTGGAAAGCCTAATCAGTGTGTAAGAACGTGCATTTGCCGAAACTTCAAATTTCGAACTGTGACTCGCGTTATCTGCCCTTGAAATTCGACATTTTTTTAAAGGGTCATTTTTCGTGTTCGGCGATTTTAACATTTTTCGAGGGTTATTTTACTTTGAGAATTTTAGTTTCAAAACTGTTACAGATATAAATTTTAACATTGATGTTTTGTGAAGCAGATGTAATGAGTAGACGGAAAAAAATATCAACAAGTGATGATAAAAAAAATTCTGTCCATGACCAGTCCTTGAATATTGCGATTTTGGGAAAATCCTCATTTTTAGCACATTTCAAGGTTCCACAGTTTCTTTATTAATAAAGATATCTTTTAATTGATTGTGTTTTCTCATACGCCATTCCAAGCACAACTTTTGCTATGTTGTACTTTATCATAACAATTTTGATAGTTAAGGAGATAGAAGGACCAACATGGAGTAGGGGTAAAAAAATCTTCAAATTTCAGTGTTTTCTTTACTTTACAACGTTAAATCACATGTATCTCGAAAACGGTGGGAGATAATTTAACCAAATTTTTTTCTCCTACTAGGAATAATATTCTCTGAAGAATGATGTCATAGCTGACATTGGCCACCATGATGAATTTTTCTGAAAAGTCTTTAACACTGAATATCAAGTGGAATTTGGTCATTTTGATAATGTATTAGCTACTGTTTACCTCTTAGACAAAAAGTCATGTGAAGGTCAAACAGTATGTGAAGGTCAAAGAGGAATCTGAAGACCTAAGTATTGACGCGTCAATCCTAGTTAGGTCTTCAAGACTACGTCTGGAAGACCTATTGTTATTATCCGGATTTTTATTAGGTCTTCAAGACGAAAGTCTGAAGACCTATTGTTATTATCCGGATTTTTAGGTCTTCAAGACTACGTCTGGAAGACCTATTGTTATTATCCGGATTTTTATTAGGTCTTCAAGACAAAGTCTTAAGACCTATTGTTATTATCCGGATTATTATTATTATTATTATTATTATTATTATTTGTACCGATTTTTGTGTCTTCATTTCAGACCTTATTGACAAGCCGATTTTCATGAAACTTTCAGGGATTGTAGAGTATCACCTAACATAGAAATGCACCGACCAGATTTTTGAATTTCCATTTTGGTTTTGAGTTATCTCCCCTTAAAGGAAAAACTTCATACCTCAATTTCTCGGTAACTATGGGAGATAATCTCATAAAACTTTCACCAAAATGTGGGCATCAACATTCCCCATCACATTCACACATAGCCGTTTTCGGCCGTAATAATAGATTTTTGGCTATTTTCAAAAGACTGAAATTTTGGCGCAATTTTGCGATTTTGACATTACTCGTCTTTGAAAATCATCTCCTCATTAACGGCAAGACATACAGCAGTGTTTGATAGCTCAAATGAAAGCTAAAAGAACTGCCAAGAAAGAAACGAGCCTTTTTTTTGAATTTTGATCTAGAACGCGAGTTATCTGCCCTTGAAAATTGACATTTTTTAAAAGCATCATTTTTCATGTTACATTCAAAGGGACATTACTCTGTAAGGAAATGTCAAAAATGAAATCTGTTTGATGCATTCTGTTCTACAATGATAGATGAACAAGTTCACTACACGTCACTATTATATAAAAGTTGATATTAAAGGAAATATGTGGACATAAAGAGATTTTTTACATTTTTCGGCGATTTTAACATTTTTCGAGGGTTATTTTACTTTGAGAATTTTAGTTTCAAAACTGTTACAGATAGAAATTTTATCATTGATGTTTTGTGAAGCAGATGTAATGAGTAGACGGCAAAAACGTTAAATCACATGTATCTCGAAAACGGTGACAGATAAGGGATTTGTAAAAAAAAAGGTGAGAAAAGTCTAATTTTCATGACATATCGCATAGTTTGCAAGAAAAGAACAATTTCACAAAGTTAAAAACATTGAGTTGGAGGGAAAGGTATATTTTAAAGTTCCACAGAGGTGATAGGGCTTTTTAAAACAGAGTTAATTCAATCAATACGTTCACACCCAGCTGAGTGGAATCTGCTACCATGTATAAGTCAAAATCAGGACTCTACCCTCTATGATTAAATTAGTCGGTCGGTCGGGTCGGTCTGGTCTGGTCTTTATTGCTAGACCTCCTGCCTCTCTTCTGATCTGACTTGGACACCTTTCATGTACGTGTACGTGTACGTGCATGTACATGAATTTGGTCTTGGAATATGTCTTGGCCATATCTTTCATTTGAGAGATTGACGCTACAAAGGGCCATTTCCAACTCCCCGTTGCTAGATTGCTAGACTACGCATTTTTGACCTACTCTGGTATATTGTAGCATGTATTATGTTTGCATCTTTTAGTTAAACTTTTTGAGTTATCAGTATAATATCAATAGTTAAAGTGTTCGGTTTCATTACATTATACAGGGGTCTGAAACAGTCAACTTTACTTTACAGCGTTAAATCACATGTATCTTGAAAACGGTGACAGATAATTCAACAACAAAAATTTCTGCTTCTAGGAATAATATTCTCTGAAGAATGATGTCATAGCTGACATTGGCCAGCATGATGAATTTTTCTGAAAAGTCTTTAACACTGAATATCAAGTGGAATTTGATCATTTTGATAATGTATTAGCTACTGTTTACCTCTTAGACAAAAAGTCATGTGAAGGTCAAACACTGTGTGAAGGTCAAAGAGGAATCTTGAAGACCTAAGTATTGACGCGTCAATCCTAGTTATTATTATTATTATTTGTACTTTTTTTGTTCCACCATTTCTGACCTTGTTAGTGATACTATTTGCATGAAAATTTCAGGGGTTGTAGAGGGTCCCCTAACTTAGATTTGTAGCGAGCCAAATTTTCGAATTTCGATTTTGTGTTTGAGTTATCTCCCCTTAAAGGAAAAATTTCAAACCTCGATTTCTCGGTAACTATGGGAGATAATTTCTTAAAACTTTCACCAAAATGTGGCCAACATTATTCCCCATTGAATGCACCCTATGCCGTTTTCGGCCGTATAAATAGATTTTTTGCTATTTTCGAAAAACTGAAAATTTTGTGAAATTTCGCGCTTCTGACGGTACGCGTCTTTAAAAATCTTCTCCTCACAAACGGCAATACTTACAGACTAGTGTGATAGCTCGTTAGAAAGCTTAATGAGTGTGTAAGAAAGTCTACGTGGCGAAATTTTAAATTTCGACCTGTGACTTGCGTTATCTGCCCTTGAAATTCGACATTTTTTTGAAGGGTCATTTTTCGTGTTACTTTCAAAGGGAAGTTACTCTGTAAGGAAATGTCAAATAAGAAATCTGTTTGATGCATTCTGTTCTACAATAATAGTTGAAGAAATTCACTACAGATCATTATCATATAAAAGTTTATATTAAAGGAAATATGTGGACATGAAGAGACTTTTTACATTTTTCGGCGATTTTAACATTTTTCGAGGGTTATTTTACTTTGAGAATTTTAGTTTCAAAACTGCTACAGATAGAAATGTTATCGTTGATGCTTTGTGAAGCAGATGAATTGAGTAAACATTAAAAAATATGAACAAGTCGTGATAATTTTTTTTCTGTCCATGACCTGTCCTTGAATATTGCTGATTTTTGAAAATCCTCATTTTTGGCACATTTCAAAGTTCCACAGTTACTTTACACAGAAACATATATTTAAATTGATTGTATTTTTACATGCGCTACATCAGGCACAACCTTTGCTATGTTACACTATATCATAAAAATGTTGATAGTTAAGGAGCTAGAAGGACCAACATGAAGTAGGGGTCTAAAAATCTTCAAATTTCAGTGTTTTCAATAAAGTTCCAAAATTCATTTCTCCATTACTATTTGAGTTATCAAAACACGACATACATCTTTGTATGTGGATAAACAAGCCCTCTTAGACAAAAAGTCATGTGAAGGTCAAACAGTATGTGAAGGTCAAACAGGAATCTTGAAGACCTAAGTATTGACGCGTCAATCCTAGTTATTATTATTATTATTTGGACGTTTTTTTGTTCCACCATTTCTGACCTTATTAGTGATATGATTTGCACGAAAATTTGGAGGGTTGTAGAGGGTCCCCTAACTTAGATTTGTGTCGAGCCAGGTTTTCGAATTTCGATTTTGTTTTTGAGTTATCTCCCCTTAAAGTCAAAACTTCAAACCTCAATTTCTCGGTTACTATGGGAGATAATCTCATAAAACTTTGACCAAAATGTGGGCAACAACATTCCCCATCAACTTACACCATAGCGGTGTTCGGCCGTATAAATAGATTTTTTGCTATTTTCGAAAAACTGAAAATTTTGTGAAATTTCAAGGTTCTGACGGTACGCGTCTTTAAAAATCTTCTCCTCACAAACGGAAATACTTACAGACTAGTGTGATAGCTCGTTTGAAAGCTTAATGAGTGTATAAGAAAGTCTACGTGGCGAAATTTTGAATTTCGATCTGTGACTTGAGTTATCTGCCCTTGAAATTCGACATTTTTTTTAAGGGTCATTTTTCGTGTTACTTTCAAAGGGAGGTTACTCTGTAAGGAAATGTCAAGCAAGAAATCTATTTGATGCATTCTCTTCTACGAGGATTGTTGAACAACTTCACTACATATTATTATTATATAAAAGTTGATATTAAAGGAAATATGAGCACATAAAGATATTTTTTACATTTTTCGGCGATTTTAACATTTTTCGAGGGTTATTTTACTTTGAGAATTATAGTTTCAAAACTGTTACAGATAGAAATTTTATCATTGATGTTTTGTGAAGCAGATGTAATGAGTAGACGGAAAAAAATATCAACAAGTGATGATAATTGTTTTTCTATCCATGACCATAACTTGAATATTGCGATTTTCGGAAAATTTGCATTTTTAGCACATTTCAAAGTTCCACAGTTTCTTTATTAAGAAAGATATCTTATAATTGATTAGACTTCCACATGCGCCATTCCAAGCACAACTTTTGTTATGTTGTACTTTATCATAAAAATTTTGATGGTTAAGGAGATAGAAGGACCAACATGGAGTAGGGGTAAAAAAAATCTTCAAATTTCAGTGTTTTCTTTACATTTCAACGTTAAATCACATGTATCTCGAAAACGGTGAGAGATAATTTAACCAAATTTTTTCCTGCTACTAGGAATAATATTCTTTGAAAAATGGTGTCATAGCTGACATTGCCCACCATGATGAATTTTTCTGAAAAGTCTTTAACACTCAATATCAAGTGGAATTTTGT
This sequence comes from Steromphala cineraria, assembly GCA_916613615.1. Classification (NCBI taxonomy): domain Eukaryota; kingdom Metazoa; phylum Mollusca; class Gastropoda; order Trochida; family Trochidae; genus Steromphala; species Steromphala cineraria. Next base: position 41,041,314 of record OU744730.1, on the reverse strand, counting down.
CATTTTGATAATGTATTAGTTACTGTTTACCTCATAGACAAAAAGTCATGTGAAGGTCAAACACTGTGTGAAGGTCAAACAGAAGTCTTGAAGACCAAAGTATTGACGCGTCAATCCTAGTTATTATTATTATTATTATTATTATTTGTACGTTTTTTGTTCCACCATTTCTGACCTGATTGATGAGCCGATTTTCATGAAACTTTCAGGGATTGTAGAGGGTCCCCTAACTTAGATTTGTGTCCTGCCCGATTTTCGAATTTCGATTTTGTTTTTGAGTTATCTCCCCTTAAAGGAAAAACTTCAAACCTCGATTTCTCAGTAACTATGGGAGATAATTTCTTAAAACTTTCACCAAAATGTTGGCAACATTATTCCCCATCGAATGCACCCTATGCCGTTTTCGGCCGTATAAAAAGATTTTTTGCTATTTTCGAAAAGCTGAAAATTTTGTGAAATTTCACGGTTCTGACGGTACGCGTCTTTAAAAATCTTCTCCTCACAAACGGCAATACTTACAGACAAGTGTGATAGCTCGTTAGAAAGCTTAATGAGTGTGTAAGAAAGTCTACGTAGCGAAATTTTAAATTTCGACCTGTGACTTGAGTTATCTGCCCTTGAAGTTCGACATTTTTTTGAAGGGTCATTTTTCGTGTTACTTTCAAAGGGAGATTACTCTGTAAGGAAATGTCAAATAAGAAATCTGTTTGATGCATTCTGTTCTACAATGATAGTTGAACAAACTCACTACAGATCATTATCATATAAAAGTTAATATTAAAGGAAATATGTGGACATTAAGAGACTTTTTACATTTTTCGGCGATTTTAACATTTTTCGAGGGTTATTTTACTTTGAGAATTTTAGTTTCAAAACTGCTACAGATAGAAATTTTATCGTTGATGTTTTGTGAAGCAGATGAATTGAGTAAACAGTAAAAAATATGAACAAGTCGTGATAATTTTTTTTCTGTCCATGACCTGTCCTTGAATATTGCTGATTTTTGAAAATCCTCATTTTTGGCACATTTCAAAGTTCCACAGTTACTTTACACAGAAACATATCTTTAAATTGATTGTATTTTTACATGCGCTATATCAGGCACAACTTTTGCTATGTTACACTTTATCATAAAAATGTTGATAGTTAAGGAGCTAGAAGGACCGACATGGAGTAGGGGTCTAAAAATCTTCAAATTTCAGTGTTTTCAATAAAGTTCCAAAATTCATTTCTCCATTACTATTTGAGTTATCAAAACACGACATACATCTTTGTATGTGGATAAACAAGCCCTCTTAGACAAAAAGTCATGTGAAGGTCAAACAGTATGTGAAGGTCAAAGAGGAATCTTGAAGACCTAAGTATTGACGCGTCAATCCTAGTTAGGTCTTCAGACGAAAGTCAAAGACCTATTGTTATTATCCGGATTATTATTATTATTATTTGGACGTTTTTTGTTCAGAACTTTCTGAACTTATTAACGAGCCGATTTTCATGAAACTTTCAGGGATTGTAGAGTATACCCTGGAATAGACATGCGAAGCTTTTGAGCGAAATCGGTTCATTCATTAAAGGTCCAGTTCGAATCCAAACTCGAAAATTTAACATTGATTTTTTTTTCAAAATGCACTTAGAGACTTAAATTTTTTTTTAAAAGATGTGCAATGAAAAATGGTGAAAAAAACGGAATCAGGACAAATTCGTAGGTCACGTGGTTTGTCCGCCATCTTGCTTTTAGTGCATTTGCGACCGTTTCCGAACCCACCCGCCTTTGAGAGTCTTCTCCTCTGAAGATACTTGCACTAGAGAGCTGAAATTTATACTCAATGTAGCTGAAGTATTGTACATGAAAGTTAAGAAGTTTAATGGTTCTATCGTTAATACTTTTTTTGCTGTGACCTTTCAAAGTTGATCAAAATCGAAAAATCGCCAACTTCAAGGGCATATAACTCAAAAACCAGACCATAGAACTTCATGATTTTTGCATGAGAGTTAGACATGAGCAAGGTCTTCAAGATAAAAGAATAAAATCGATCGCGAACAGTGATTTCCGGTCACGAGGAAGGGTCAAAGTTTGCATTTTTGAAAACGGGTGTTTCAGTGGGCATGTTTGAAAAATCCTTGTTAACCTACGACACGTGATACATATTTGTTCTATATATCATATGAAAGCCAAAAGAACATACAATCTTTGATAAATCTCATTAAAATTAGATTAAACATTAACATTGATTTTGGAGTATTTAAATGTGGCAATCCTACTTTTGTTTTGAATGATTCTGATATAAGAATGATTGAAAATTTTTCGTTCATTAGCAATACAACAGTAGGAAATGTTGTATCTATCATCAGACAGCAACAAGACGGTAGAACCTGAGATGATTCATGTTTGCAGCCATGATGAATTTTTGGTTAAGCTTTTAATGTTGAATATCAAGTGGAATTTGGTCATTTTGATAATGTATTAGCTACTGTTTACCTCTTAGACAAAAAGTCATGTGAAGGTCAAACACTGTGTGAAGGTCAAAGAGGAATCTTGAAGACCTAAGTATTGACGCGTCAATCCTAGTTATTATTCCTTATTATTTGTACCGATTTTCTGTCAGAGCTACAGCACAAACGGATGGTCCGAATTTCATGAAATTTTCAGGGATTGTACCTTTAGTCCTAAATTATAAAATAACGCGGGCGATTTTTGAATTTTAATTTCGTTTTTGAGTTATCTCCCCTTAAAGGAAAAAACTTTAAACCTCTATTTCTCAGTAACTATGGGAGATAGTTGCATAAAACTTTCACCAAAATGTGGGCAACAACATTCTTCATCGATTAAGCCCATAGCGGTGTTCGGCCGTATAAATAGATTTTTTGCTATTTTCGAAAAACTGACATTTTGGTGAAATTTCGCGGTTCTGACGGTACGCGTCTTTGAAAATCTTCTTCTCACTAACGGTAGTACATACAGACGCATGCTATAGCTCATGTGAAAGCTGAGATACTGCTGCACATAAATAGGTCATATCAAGTATCAATATGTAGCGGTTTTTAAACTACTGCACTTTCAAAAAGGATCTTTTGAAATAAAGAATTTTTATGCGACACGTTCAAAGGGACACTCCTCGGTTAGTAAAATTAAATCTGTTTGATGCATTCTGTTCTACAATGATTGTTGAACAAGTTCACAACAGGTCATTATTATATAAAAGTTTTTTTTTTTTAATCAACTTTTTATTCCAGATCCCCTGTTACATTCAGAAGCCTTTGCCCAGGGTAGCAGAGGTTCTGTGTCAATAAAATGGTCAAGAATCAAGATACAGGAATTCTGGTGTTTTTTCAATAATTGGACAAGGACATCACATTCACTCACTCATTCACACCTGTCTATCTCACAGAGTATACAAATCTTTATACAATGCATAATCCTAACACATAACAGGACAATTTGGTTTCCACGTTAAAAACTACCTGTATTACTATTCAACATCAACAAGATTATGATAGAGCATCCATTTTTGGTGAAATTTGGCATGTTGGCTTTTTCTAAAGTAAATTTCTTTTTCAACAAAATATCTATCTTTTAGATAGTTTTTGAAATAATTAAAGTTTGGAATGGTGTTTTGAACTTTACATTTATAAATGAAAAATTTTCCTAATAAAAGGAGCAGATCAAAAACATCATCAGTGTATACATTTTTTCTTAATCCAAAGAGAACAAGCTGTAAGTCAAAGTTCAGATTGAAAACATGTGAACATTTGTCATTTAAGAGGTCTGAAAAGCATTGCCAGAAAGATTGTGCATGCCTACAATCCCAAAAAAGGTGACAAATGGTTTCAACTTCAGTGAGACAAAATGTACATAAATTGCTTGGAGAAATCTTAATCTTAAACAGGAAAGAATTTGTTGATAAAATATTGTGTATAATTCTAAACTGAAACCAACGCAACTTGGTGTCTGGAGTAGTCTTGATAGGTTTCAAGAATATTTTCTCCCATTCCAACTCTGCAAGAATACATTCCTCCCATTTCATTTTGAACCTTAAGCAGATATCAGATGAACTTAGAATATAGTAGTAGCACTTAGCACCTCTTTTCACAGACATCAGTTTCCGAATGACAGGATTATCATCTAGTTGTTGAAAGGTTCTTGGCTTGCTAATATTCATATTATGCTGATAACTTTTTATTGCTTTGATTATACCATTGTAATGGAGAAAGTTCACATCAAGGTCAAAAGTATATCTAAATTCATCAAGAGAGAGAAATGTTCCATCAGAATTCACAAAATCACGAACTTGACTAACACCTCTGTCAAACCAAGAAGAGCAGAAGAAGACATCTCTACCAACCTTGATGTTGTTGTTATGATGAATTGGTTCAGTGATAAATTCATCAAAAGAAGTTACTTTAATTTTGCGAGAAAACTTGTCAAATGCATGGATGCAGTCAAACCAGAAATCATTTTTAGTATCTTTGCAAACATCACCAGGGAAGGCATTCCCAAATACACTTAGATTGTGAAAATTGGGTAGAGCAGCACAGCATAATTGTTTCCATTTTGATGTTAAGCCAGTCTCCAACAATTTTCTAACCCATGATAACTTCAGTGAATTCACATAGCAGAACATTGCAACCATTCCAAGCCCACCTTCTTTGACCGGTTTGCAAGCTACTACTCTTTTTATCTTATCTGGCTTGCCACTCCATAAGAAGCTAAAAAGAATCTTATTTAATTCTTGGAGGAAGCTGCCAGGAGGGTTTGGGAGAGTAAGGAAAAGATAATTTAGCTTAGAAATTAATAGAGATTTTATAACAGCTATTCTGCCAAGCGGTGTGATTATTCGCTTCATCCATCTGTTAACTATGACTTGTATTTCAAACAGTTTATTTTCAAAGTTTTTTTACCCATAACAGATAAATCTACAGAAAATATCACCCCAAGAAGCTTAAAGTACTCAGGATTCCACTGTATGTTTAAAGATGGCAAGTACCTGACTGAGCAATTCCTCCTTGCACCAATCCAAATCACCTGTGACTTATCATAGTTGATTTTTAGCCCTGACAAATCAGCAAAAAGATTCAATGTGTCAACTGTAGCTTCAAATGACATTTGCGAACCATCCAATATAAACTCTGTATCATCTGCATACTGCGTCAGCAAGAATTCTTCATCATTAACAGAGATTCCCTTAATATTAGGATTTTTTCTCACAAGACCAGCAAGGATTTCAACACAGAGTATAAAAATATATGGTGAAAGGGGATCACCTTGTCTGCAGCCTCGTTCCACAGAAAACCATGGGGACAAAGTACCATTAATGGTCAGACAGGATTTGGCATCACTATAGAGTATGTTGAACCACTTGATAATGTCATCACCAAAACCGAAGAAGGATAGAGTTTTATTTATGAATGACCATGAAACGGAATCAAAAGCTTTCTCAAAGTCTATGAGAAACAACATTCCAGGGATGTCATTAGATTCTGTATAGTTCATCAAATCATATATGAGTCTAATATTGTCACCAATATATCTATTGGACATAAAACCAGTTTGGTCCGAACTAATCAGTTTAGGGAGAACACTTTTGAAACGCTCAGCAATAACTGATGACAGGAGTTTGTAGGCAGTATTTAGGAGTGATATAGGCCTCCAATTTTTAAGATATCGTTTAGGTTTATCTCCTTTGGGTATGCAAGTAATAATACCTTGCTTCTGGGTGACTGAAAGACTACCATTTGCAAAGCTATAATTGAAAGATCTTATCAAGAATGGAGATAAATCGTTCCAGAAAAGTTTATAAAATTCATAAGTAAACCCATCAGAGCCCGGACTCTTATTATTTTTAGCTTTTTTCAAACAGTTCAGTACTTCCTCATATGTCACAGGACCTTCTAAGGATTTAGCCTCATCTCCGCTGAGCCTATACAGATCATCATCAGAAAAAAGTTCATTGAGATCATGGTCTTTTAGCATATGTTCCCTGGAAGAATACAGACCTTCATAGAAAGACTTCGCTTCAAGAATAATGTCGCTAGTATTTACTATAACAGAGCCATCATCCAGTTCAAGTTGAGACATACCCTTACTCACAAAGTTCCTGTTTTCTAGGTTGCAAAAATAGCGACTGACTTTCTCACCTTCATCAATCCATTTTGCCCTAGAGCGAATAATGACACCCTCCATCTTAATCTTTCTGATTTCCTCTAATTCTTTTTTGGTTTTCTCTAATTCTTCAATGTTGGTAAAGTCACTTTCCAAAAGCTTGATTTTGTCTAGTAAGTCAACTTCTTTTTTAACTCTACTTTTTTTCAAAAAGGAGGAATAAGATATAGACTTTCCTCTGATTTTCATTAATAAAGTTTCCAGAAATAGCTGATCATTGATGACAAAATCTATTTCTGACAGGTTAACTTCCCCAAGATCACTATCATGGCTTAATGATGGGGCATATTGCCTAACAACATCACCAGTGGTCTTCTTTATTTCTAAAACATACTTATGATCCCTTAAGAGAGAATTGTTAAACTTCCAGTATGTACTTTTCCTCTCCTTATCAGAAATTCTCATCTTAATATCAATGAGTGAGTGATCTGATCTATATCCAACATTTATAGAGGATTGACAAATTAATGAATATAGGTTTTGAGATACCAAAAAGAAGTCTAAACGAGCTTGTCTGATAGGATTAGAACGCCTCCATGTGAAGCCAGAGACTTCTGGATTATGATCCCTCCATATATCTACAAGATCAAGATCACCTATCATATCTACCACCTTCTTTCTAGCATTAGGGTTGTTAATATGTTTGTAGTTAAAAGTATCCATTGAATGCTGAAGACACAAGTTAAAATCACCTGCTAGGATATAGTGAGAATTTCCAAATACTGTGATCTTATCCTTGATGACATCATAAAATTCAGGGTTATCAGTATTTGGACCGTACAAGTTGACCAGAGTTATTTTTTTGTCACAAATGGTAATACTAATCATTAGAAGATTACCATTGGCATCTCTGAATGTTTCATGTAACTTATAATCCAACTTACTCGAAAACAGGATAGCAACTCCCCTTGACTGACCAGTATTACTGTTAAAGAGTACTTCAGATCCCCATTCACTTCTAATAAAAGGCTCTTTCTCCTTCAAGAAATGTGTGTCTTGTAAAAGGTATATCTGATAGCTCTTAGATCTCAGATAGTTAAAGACATCTTTTCTTTTAGCATAATCATTCAGGCCTCTGCAGTTTACAGAACAGATAGAAACACTAAGACTATCCATTATGACAAAATGACATGTTCAAGATTGTGAGATACCAGACAGATCATTCTATCACTCAACAAACAAGAAGGGTTCACATACAGACATGACAACACGAAAACAGACATGACGAGAAATACATAAAACAGCATGTCGCTTTTCCTTGGTGCAACGCTCGCATCTCGAGCTCCTTTCAAAAAGATTGAGGAATCGTGAATGATAATCCGAGAAAAATAAATCAGCCAGATAATTGATATAAAGCGATTAAAGAGAACATTAATAAAAGCTAAATCCTGGCTTGGTGATGTAAACAATCCAGCCGCCATATTGTTTGGGGTCAAAGGACACTACTTCGCTCAGCCAATGAGAAGCAAGATCTCAGAAAGGAAAAATATATCGTGAAATGTTCGCTTTAGCCAAACACGTAAATTAATAAGTAGCACAAATTAATATCGGGGTGTTAAAAAAACTATACAAGAACAGTAAGTTGGCCATTTAAAAGATACAAAGCGATTGAAGAAAGTATCAATAAATGCTAGATCCCAAGTGATGTTAAACAAACTATCCGCCATACTAGCTGGTTGGGGTCAAGGACACTATACTTCGCCTAGCCAATGAGAAGCAAGATGCACGATATCGATAATTTTTAACATTCTCTTTGAACCGTATCTTCAATAAAAAAAATAAAACAGTTTTAGGTTACAAAATTAAGACATAGTGAGCACAGATCGACTTACATAGATTGTTGAAACAGAACGTGGAACCCCTAGATCAAAGAATATGCGATACAACTGAGTAAAAAAAAAAAAAATAATAATAATAAAAAATAAAAATTATCTAATACCATGTGCGGGAAGCGGTGTACATGTATAAACAAGAGAGAGCATAGTTTTCTAACAATCTGAATAATAAAAATAACAGTTAATTTATAAATCTAAGTACAGATGAGAAATTTGAATATCTGTTTAAAAATAACATACGGTATATCCAACTGTTGTCACTTGATTTGTTGCCATGTGTACAATTTTCATTGATTATAAAACACGTTTACACATGTACAGATACAGTTTACCTATTTTTTACGTTGTTATATTATGCATGAACACATGTAGGCAAAATAACATATAGGTGTAACCTTGTTGCATATATTAAAAAGCAGAAGTGACAGACTATTTATCGAGAATTTGGCGAGAGATTTTGGGTTTCATGAAGATCGAGAGAATAAACAAACAAAAAATGTGCAAACACAATAATTGATAATGATCACAATGTCAATATGAATATTGGAGCATGAAGTATTGACTATTGAAGATCCAATGAAACTAAGTTGACGTTAGCAAGGTATTCAAAATGTGTACATTTATAATCACATATTATGAAAGTGTATGTTACTGGTACTCTACTACATAATCAACAAAATCAATTAGTTAAATCTACAACGAACCATGTTGAACAAAACGCGAACTGTAAAATGTCCAGACAACATTATGTCACTCTCTGGGGTCCGAGTTCAGATCCAGATCTTTCCAAGTGTCGGAGGTAGATTTTCTATATTGCAGGATAACAGTAATTCCTTTCTCGATAATCCTGGTAAGATGTCCATCCTTACGAAGGTGGTATGCTTTGGTAGCCAGTTTAGCCCGTAACTGCTTGAGTTCTGCTGGGAGATCCGTACGAATTGAAATGCCCACTTTAGATAAGTCGCGGCCACACTTGAAAGCAGATTTGAGAACTAAGTCTCTGTCGAACATTGTTACAAATTTCACGATGACCGGGACTGGTCCTGGGGTGTTCTTGTTCATCCTGAGCAGTCTATGTATGTTAACGAGCGCCATTTTCTGCACACGATCAGAGTCCAAATGCAGGTGTTGTCTGAATACATTCCTCGCCGCTTTCTCGACATCAGATTCCGTGTCCGGAATGCCATATATAAGCAAGTTGCGTCTTCTATTGTACAGTCGTTGTGTAAGCAGCTCCTCTTTGAGCGACGTGATCTGCGATTGGAGTGAGCCGAAATTTTCTTGAATGAGCTTACGTGTGTCGGCAATAGCACTGTGAGCACTTTCAACAGATTCCTCGATATCGTCAACCCGTTTTCTAAATAGGTCCATTTCTGTTAAGATTCTGTTGGTGTGTTTTTCCATTAGGTCATTCAGGTAAGTCTGGGTCACTGCCGTAGACGCCGAGTTTGTCACGTTGCCTGACGCTGTGTCCGCCATTACAGGCGTGTTTTTGACGGCTGTCTCCGTTGACGGTGGGCTGTTCTGGCCGACGAACTGGTCCATCGAACCCGAATTATTGGTTTTGTGAGACTTCTTGGAGTTTCCAGAGTTTCCACGGCCTTTTGACATCGTTAGTTAATCTTTAAAGATTCGGATTGGGTTGGATTAAGAGGAGCGCGAGTCGAGCACGTCTTTCTCACGCGGTTGCCATACCGGAAGTCTCCATTATTATATAAAAGTTGATATTAAAGGATATATGTGGACATAGAGAGATTTTTTACATTTTTTTGTGATTTTTTTGTGATTTTAACTTTTTTCGAGGGTTATTTTACTTTAAGAATTTTAGTTTCAAAACTGTTACAGATAGAAATGTTATCATTGATGTTTTGTGAAGCAGATGTAATGAGTAGATAGAAAAAAAATATCAACAAGTCATGATTAAAAAATTTCTGTCCATGACCTGCCCTTGAATATTGCGATTTTTTTGAAAATCCTCAATTTTAGCACATTTCAAAGTTCCACAGTTTCTCTACTAAGAACGATATCATTAAATTGATTGTATTTTCACATGAGCCATTCCAAGCACAACTTTTGCTATGTTGCACTTTGTCATAAAAATGTGGATAGTTAAGGAGCTAGAAGGACCAACATGGAGTAGGGGTCTAAAAATCTTCAAATTTCAGTGTTTTCAATAAAGTTCCAAAATTCATTACTCCATTACCATTTGAGTTATCACAACAAAACATACATCTTTGTATGATGATAAACAAGACCTCTTAGATAAAAAGTCATGTGAAGGGCAAACACTGTGTGAAGGTCAAATAGGAATCTTGAAGACCTAAGTATTGACGCGTCAATCCTAGTTATTATTATTAGGTCTTCAGACGAAAGTCAAAGACCTATTGTTATTATCCGGATTATTATTATTATTCTTCTTATTATTTGTACCGATTTTCTGTCTGTTACAGATATAAATTTTAACATTGATGTTTTGTGAAGCAGATGTAATGAGTAGACGGAAAAAAGTATCAACAAGTGATGATAAAAAAAATTCTGTCCATGACCAGTCCTTGAATATTGCGATTTTGGGAAAATCCTCATTTTTAGCACATTTCAAGGTTCCACAGTTTCTTTATTAATAAAGATATCTTTTAATTGATTGTGTTTTCTCATACGCCATTCCAAGCACAACTTTTGCTATGTTGTACTTTATCATAACAATTTTGATAGTTAAGGAGATAGAAGGACCAACATGGAGTAGGGGTAAAAAAATCTTCAAATTTCAGTGTTTTCTTTACTTTACAACGTTAAATCACATGTATCTCGAAAACGGTGGGAGATAATTTAACCAAATTTTTTTCTGCTACTAGGAATAATATTCTCTGAAGAATGATGTCATAGCTGACATTGGCCACCATGATGAATTTTTCTGAAAAGTCTTTAACACTGAATATCAAGTGGAATTTGGTCATTTTGATAATGTATTATCTACTGTTTACCTCTTAGACAAAAAGTCATGTGAAGGTCAAACAGTATGTGAAGGTCAAAGAGGAATCTGAAGACCTAAGTATTGACGCGTCAATCCTAGTTAAGGATTCAGCCTTTCAGGCTGAATCCTTATTGTTATTGGCGTGTTTTATTATTATTTTTATTCCACGAAACTTTGGACCAGTTTTTAGCCAAAACGGCACAAGCAAATGCAACCAAATTTTACAGACGTGTAGTCCTTACCCTGGAATCGCGCCGTTAAGCTTTTGGGCCAAATCGGCTCAGTCATTTTTCGCCTATGTAGGCGTAAAGTTTGAAATTTTAACATGGGAATTTTTTTCAAAATGCACTTAGAGACCTGATTTTTTTTTTAAAGATGCGCAATAACAAATAATGAAAAAAACGAAATCATGGCAAATTCAAAGGTCTCGTGGTTTGGCCGCCATCTTGGTTTTAGTGCATTTTTGGCAATTTCCGACCCCACCCTACTTTGACAATCTTCTCCTCTGAAGATACTTCCACTACAGAGCTCAAATTCATACTGAATGTAGTTGAAGTATTGTTCTCTTGAATTCCGAATTTTTAAAGACTTAACCTTAACACTTTTTTGGCTGTGATCTTTCAAAGTTGACCAAAATCAAGAAATTGCAAATTTCAAGGGCAGATAGGTCAATAACCCGACCGTAGAATTTAATGATTTTTGCATGAGAGTTAGACATTAGCAAGGTCTCTAAGATAAAAGAATAAAATCGCTCGCGAACAGTCATTTCCGGCCGCCAAGGACGTGTCAAATTACGTAAGATAAGTCAAAAAAATCAAAATGGTCGTAGAGACATAAAAATTATACCAAACGAAGCGCAATGAAATTTCAAGCAAAAAAGTCTACTATGAGACACATGTAGGTAGCATAGTTTTCGCGCAGTGAATGAGTTTCGTTTCTAAAATTTAGCCAGCAGTAATGCTCTCTCGTGTGGGCTATGTGGGTCAGGCAGTGGCAGAGTTGAACTTTGACCTTGCATACGGCGGTATTCCAGCGAATTAGTGGCCCGATTTTAGCCAAAACGGCTGAGGCTAGGACAGTGAACTTTGGAATGCTGATGCACCTTATTAAGGAGAAGCCACAATAAGCTTTTGGGCAAAATCGGTCGACAACTTTAAGGTCTAGGTCGAATCCAAGTTCGAAAAATTAACATGGGCTTTTTTTTCAAAATGCACTTAGAGACTTGAATTTTTTTTTAAAACATGTGAAATCAAAAATGCTGCAAAAAACGAAATCATGGAAAATTCGTAGGTCACGTGGTTTGGGCGCCAGCTTGCTTTTAGTGCATTTTTTACCATTTCCGACCCCTACCATCTTTGAAAATCTTCTTCTCTGAAGATATTTGCACTAGAGAGCTGAAATTTATACTCAATGTAGCTGAAGCATTGTACTTCTTAATGTGACTTCTACAAAGTCCTAACGTTTATACTTTTCTTGCTGTGAATTTTCAAAGTTGACCAAAATGTTAAAATCGCAAAATTCAAGGGCAGATAACTCGAAAACCAGACAATAGAAGTTTATGATTTTTGCATGAGAGTTAGACATTGGCAAGGTCTTTACGATAAAAGAATAAAATCGCTCGCGAACAGTCATTTCCGGCCGCCATGACACATTTTCCTAACATGGGGTCAGCTCCGACAGAATAATGTAAATGATACTTTCCAATGCTGCTATAGCTTATTGCTTCACGGGATTTTCATGAAACTTTCAGGAATGATTGCTAACATTACTATCTTTATGACGAATATGTTAGATTTACGGCTGAATCCTGTTGTCGCCGCTTGCGGCTATATTTATTCTTCTTATTATTTGTACCGATTTTCTGTCAGAGCTACAGCACAAACGGATGGTCCGAATTTCATGAAATTTTCAGGGATTGTACCTTTAGTCCTAAATTATAGAACAACGCGGGCGATTTTTGAATTTTAATTTCGTTTTTGAGTTATCTCCCCTTAAAGGAAAAAACTTCAAACCTCGATTTCTCAGTAACTATGGGAGAAAATTGCATAAAACTTTCACCAAAATGTGGGCAACAACATTCTTCATCGATTAAGCCCATAGCGGTGTTCGGCCGTATAAATAGTTTTTTTGCTATTTTCGAAAAACTGAAAATTTTCTGAAATTTCGCGGTTCAGACGGTACGCGTCTTTGAAAATCTTCTTCTCACTAACGGCAATATATACAGACTAGTGTGATAGCTCGTTGGAAAGCCTAATCAGTGTGTAAGAACGTGCATTTGCCGAAACTTCAAATTTCGAACTGTGACTCGCGTTATCTGCCCTTGAAATTCGACATTTTTTTAAAGGGTCATTTTTCGTGTTCGGCGATTTTAACATTTTTCGAGGGTTATTTTACTTTGAGAATTTTAGTTTCAAAACTGTTACAGATATAAATTTTAACATTGATGTTTTGTGAAGCAGATGTAATGAGTAGACGGAAAAAAATATCAACAAGTGATGATAAAAAAAATTCTGTCCATGACCAGTCCTTGAATATTGCGATTTTGGGAAAATCCTCATTTTTAGCACATTTCAAGGTTCCACAGTTTCTTTATTAATAAAGATATCTTTTAATTGATTGTGTTTTCTCATACGCCATTCCAAGCACAACTTTTGCTATGTTGTACTTTATCATAACAATTTTGATAGTTAAGGAGATAGAAGGACCAACATGGAGTAGGGGTAAAAAAATCTTCAAATTTCAGTGTTTTCTTTACTTTACAACGTTAAATCACATGTATCTCGAAAACGGTGGGAGATAATTTAACCAAATTTTTTTCTCCTACTAGGAATAATATTCTCTGAAGAATGATGTCATAGCTGACATTGGCCACCATGATGAATTTTTCTGAAAAGTCTTTAACACTGAATATCAAGTGGAATTTGGTCATTTTGATAATGTATTAGCTACTGTTTACCTCTTAGACAAAAAGTCATGTGAAGGTCAAACAGTATGTGAAGGTCAAAGAGGAATCTGAAGACCTAAGTATTGACGCGTCAATCCTAGTTAGGTCTTCAAGACTACGTCTGGAAGACCTATTGTTATTATCCGGATTTTTATTAGGTCTTCAAGACGAAAGTCTGAAGACCTATTGTTATTATCCGGATTTTTAGGTCTTCAAGACTACGTCTGGAAGACCTATTGTTATTATCCGGATTTTTATTATTATTATTATTATTTGTACTTTTTTTGTTCCACCATTTCTGACCTTGTTAGTGATACTATTTGCATGAAAATTTCAGGGGTTGTAGAGGGTCCCCTAACTTAGATTTGTAGCGAGCCAAATTTTCGAATTTCGATTTTGTGTTTGAGTTATCTCCCCTTAAAGGAAAAATTTCAAACCTCGATTTCTCGGTAACTATGGGAGATAATTTCTTAAAACTTTCACCAAAATGTGGCCAACATTATTCCCCATTGAATGCACCCTATGCCGTTTTCGGCCGTATAAATAGATTTTTTGCTATTTTCGAAAAACTGAAAATTTTGTGAAATTTCGCGCTTCTGACGGTACGCGTCTTTAAAAATCTTCTCCTCACAAACGGCAATACTTACAGACTAGTGTGATAGCTCGTTAGAAAGCTTAATGAGTGTGTAAGAAAGTCTACGTGGCGAAATTTTAAATTTCGACCTGTGACTTGCGTTATCTGCCCTTGAAATTCGACATTTTTTTGAAGGGTCATTTTTCGTGTTACTTTCAAAGGGAAGTTACTCTGTAAGGAAATGTCAAATAAGAAATCTGTTTGATGCATTCTGTTCTACAATAATAGTTGAAGAAATTCACTACAGATCATTATCATATAAAAGTTTATATTAAAGGAAATATGTGGACATGAAGAGACTTTTTACATTTTTCGGCGATTTTAACATTTTTCGAGGGTTATTTTACTTTGAGAATTTTAGTTTCAAAACTGCTACAGATAGAAATGTTATCGTTGATGCTTTGTGAAGCAGATGAATTGAGTAAACATTAAAAAATATGAACAAGTCGTGATAATTTTTTTTCTGTCCATGACCTGTCCTTGAATATTGCTGATTTTTGAAAATCCTCATTTTTGGCACATTTCAAAGTTCCACAGTTACTTTACACAGAAACATATATTTAAATTGATTGTATTTTTACATGCGCTACATCAGGCACAACCTTTGCTATGTTACACTATATCATAAAAATGTTGATAGTTAAGGAGCTAGAAGGACCAACATGAAGTAGGGGTCTAAAAATCTTCAAATTTCAGTGTTTTCAATAAAGTTCCAAAATTCATTTCTCCATTACTATTTGAGTTATCAAAACACGACATACATCTTTGTATGTGGATAAACAAGCCCTCTTAGACAAAAAGTCATGTGAAGGTCAAACAGTATGTGAAGGTCAAACAGGAATCTTGAAGACCTAAGTATTGACGCGTCAATCCTAGTTATTATTATTATTATTTGGACGTTTTTTTGTTCCACCATTTCTGACCTTATTAGTGATATGATTTGCACGAAAATTTGGAGGGTTGTAGAGGGTCCCCTAACTTAGATTTGTGTCGAGCCAGGTTTTCGAATTTCGATTTTGTTTTTGAGTTATCTCCCCTTAAAGTCAAAACTTCAAACCTCAATTTCTCGGTTACTATGGGAGATAATCTCATAAAACTTTGACCAAAATGTGGGCAACAACATTCCCCATCAACTTACACCATAGCGGTGTTCGGCCGTATAAATAGATTTTTTGCTATTTTCGAAAAACTGAAAATTTTGTGAAATTTCAAGGTTCTGACGGTACGCGTCTTTAAAAATCTTCTCCTCACAAACGGAAATACTTACAGACTAGTGTGATAGCTCGTTTGAAAGCTTAATGAGTGTATAAGAATACTACGTGGCGAAATTTTGAATTTCGATCTGTGACTTGAGTTATCTGCCCTTGAAATTCGACATTTTTTTTAAGGGTCATTTTTCGTGTTACTTTCAAAGGGAGGTTACTCTGTAAGGAAATGTCAAGCAAGAAATCTATTTGATGCATTCTCTTCTACGAGGATTGTTGAACAACTTCACTACATATTATTATTATATAAAAGTTGATATTAAAGGAAATATGAGCACATAAAGATATTTTTTACATTTTTCGGCGATTTTAACATTTTTCGAGGGTTATTTTACTTTGAGAATTATAGTTTCAAAACTGTTACAGATAGAAATTTTATCATTGATGTTTTGTGAAGCAGATGTAATGAGTAGACGGAAAAAAATATCAACAAGTGATGATAATTGTTTTTCTATCCATGACCATAACTTGAATATTGCGATTTTCGGAAAATTTGCATTTTTAGCACATTTTAAAGTTCCACAGTTTCTTTATTAAGAAAGATATCTTATAATTGATTAGACTTCCACATGCGCCATTCCAAGCACAACTTTTGTTATGTTGTACTTTATCATAAAAATTTTGATGGTTAAGGAGATAGAAGGACCAACATGGAGTAGGGGTAAAAAAAATCTTCAAATTTCAGTGTTTTCTTTACATTTCAACGTTAAATCACATGTATCTCGAAAACGGTGAGAGATAATTTAACCAAATTTTTTCCTGCTACTAGGAATAATATTCTTTGAAAAATGGTGTCATAGCTGACATTGCCCACCATGATGAATTTTTCTGAAAAGTCTTTAACACTCAATATCAAGTGGAATTTTGTCATTTTGATAATGTATTAGTTACTGTTTACCTCATAGACAAAAAGTCATGTGAAGGTCAAACACTGTGTGAAGGTCAAACAGAAGTCTTGAAGACCAAAGTATTGACGCGTCAATCCTAGTTATTATTATTATTATTATTATTATTTGTACGTTTTTTGTTCCACCATTTCTGACCTGATTGATGAGCCGATTTTCATGAAACTTTCAGGGATTGTAGAGGGTCCCCTAACTTAGATTTGTGTCCTGCCCGATTTTCGAATTTCGATTTTGTTTTTGAGTTATCTCCCCTTAAAGGAAAAACTTCAAACCTCGATTTCTCAGTAACTATGGGAGATAATTTCTTAAAACTTTCACCAAAATGTTGGCAACATTATTCCCCATCGAATGCACCCTATGCCGTTTTCGGCCGTATAAAAAGATTTTTTGCTATTTTCGAAAAGCTGAAAATTTTGTGAAATTTCACGGTTCTGACGGTACGCGTCTTTAAAAATCTTCTCCTCACAAACGGCAATACTTACAGACAAGTGTGATAGCTCGTTAGAAAGCTTAATGAGTGTGTAAGAAAGTCTACGTAGCGAAATTTTAAATTTCGACCTGTGACTTGAGTTATCTGCCCTTGAAGTTCGACATTTTTTTGAAGGGTCATTTTTCGTGTTACTTTCAAAGGGAGATTACTCTGTAAGGAAATGTCAAATAAGAAATCTGTTTGATGCATTCTGTTCTACAATGATAGTTGAACAAACTCACTACAGATCATTATCATATAAAAGTTAATATTAAAGGAAATATGTGGACATTAAGAGACTTTTTACATTTTTCGGCGATTTTAACATTTTTCGAGGGTTATTTTACTTTGAGAATTTTAGTTTCAAAACTGCTACAGATAGAAATTTTATCGTTGATGTTTTGTGAAGCAGATGAATTGAGTAAACAGTAAAAAATATGAACAAGTCGTGATAATTTTTTTTCTGTCCATGACCTGTCCTTGAATATTGCTGATTTTTGAAAATCCTCATTTTTGGCACATTTCAAAGTTCCACAGTTACTTTACACAGAAACATATCTTTAAATTGATTGTATTTTTACATGCGCTATATCAGGCACAACTTTTGCTATGTTACACTTTATCATAAAAATGTTGATAGTTAAGGAGCTAGAAGGACCGACATGGAGTAGGGGTCTAAAAATCTTCAAATTTCAGTGTTTTCAATAAAGTTCCAAAATTCATTTCTCCATTACTATTTGAGTTATCAAAACACGACATACATCTTTGTATGTGGATAAACAAGCCCTCTTAGACAAAAAGTCATGTGAAGGTCAAACAGTATGTGAAGGTCAAAGAGGAATCTTGAAGACCTAAGTATTGACGCGTCAATCCTAGTTAGGTCTTCAGACGAAAGTCAAAGACCTATTGTTATTATCCGGATTATTATTATTATTATTTGGACGTTTTTTGTTCAGAACTTTCTGAACTTATTAACGAGCCGATTTTCATGAAACTTTCAGGGATTGTAGAGTATACCCTGGAATAGACATGCGAAGCTTTTGAGCGAAATCGGTTCATTCATTAAAGGTCCAGTTCGAATCCAAACTCGAAAATTTAACATTGATTTTTTTTTCAAAATGCACTTAGAGACTTAAATTTTTTTTTAAAAGATGTGCAATGAAAAATGGTGAAAAAAACGGAATCAGGACAAATTCGTAGGTCACGTGGTTTGTCCGCCATCTTGCTTTTAGTGCATTTGCGACCGTTTCCGAACCCACCCGCCTTTGAGAGTCTTCTCCTCTGAAGATACTTGCACTAGAGAGCTGAAATTTATACTCAATGTAGCTGAAGTATTGTACATGAAAGTTAAGAAGTTTAATGGTTCTATCGTTAATACTTTTTTTGCTGTGACCTTTCAAAGTTGATCAAAATCGAAAAATCGCCAACTTCAAGGGCATATAACTCAAAAACCAGACCATAGAACTTCATGATTTTTGCATGAGAGTTAGACATGAGCAAGGTCTTCAAGATAAAAGAATAAAATCGATCGCGAACAGTGATTTCCGGTCACGAGGAAGGGTCAAAGTTTGCATTTTTGAAAACGGGTGTTTCAGTGGGCATGTTTGAAAAATCCTTGTTAACCTACGACACGTGATACATATTTGTTCTATATATCATATGAAAGCCAAAAGAACATACAATCTTTGATAAATCTCATTAAAATTAGATTAAACATTAACATTGATTTTGGAGTATTTAAATGTGGCAATCCTACTTTTGTTTTGAATGATTCTGATATAAGAATGATTGAAAATTTTTCGTTCATTAGCAATACAACAGTAGGAAATGTTGTATCTATCATCAGACAGCAACAAGACGGTAGAACCTGAGATGATTCATGTTTGCAGCCATGATGAATTTTTGGTTAAGCTTTTAATGTTGAATATCAAGTGGAATTTGGTCATTTTGATAATGTATTAGCTACTGTTTACCTCTTAGACAAAAAGTCATGTGAAGGTCAAACACTGTGTGAAGGTCAAAGAGGAATCTTGAAGACCTAAGTATTGACGCGTCAATCCTAGTTAGGTCTTCAAGACAAAGTCTTAAGACCTATTGTTATCGTCCGGATTTTTATTATTATTATTTGGACGTTTTTTTGTTCCACCATTTCTGACCTTATTAGTCATACGATTTGCATGAAAATTTCAGGGGTTCTAGAGGATCCCCTAACTTAGATTTGTGTCGAGCCAGATTTTCGAATTTCCATTTTGTTTTTGAGTTATCTCCCCTTAAAGTCAAAACTTCAAACCTCAATTTCTCGGTTACTATGGGAGATAATCTCTTAAAACTTTCACCAAAATGTGGGCAACGACATTCCCCATCGATTAAGCCCATAGCGGTTTTCGGCCGTATAAATCGATTTTTTGCTATTTTCGAAAAACTGAAAATTTTGTGAAATTTCACGGTTCTGACGGTACGCGTCTTTAAAAATCTTCTCCTCACAAACGGCAATACTTACAGACTAGTGTGATAGCTCGTTAGAAAGCTTAATTAGTGTGTAAAAAAGTTTTCTGGCCGGAATTTCAAATTTCGACCTGTGACTTGAGTTATCTGCCCTTGAAATTTGACATTTTTTGGAAGGGTCATTTTTCGTGTTACTTTCAAAGGGAGGTTACTCTGTAAGGAAATATCAAATAAGAAGTCTGTTTGATGCATTCTGTTCTACAATGATAGTTGAACAAATTCTTACAGATCATTATCATATAAAAGTTGATATTAAAGGAAATATGTGGACATGAAGAGACTTTTTACATTTTTCGGCGATTTTAACATTTTTCGAGGGTTATTTTACTTTGAGAATTTTAGTTTCAAAACTGTTACAGATACAAATTTTATCATTGATGTTTTGTGAAGCAGATGTAATGAGCAGACAGAAAAAAATATCAACAAGTCATGATGAAAATTTTTCCTGTCCATGACCAGTCCTTGAATATTGCGATTTTGGGAAAATCCTCATTTTTAGCACATTTCAAGGTTCCACAGTTTCTTTATTAAGAAAGATATCTTTTAATTGATTATATTTTCACATGCGCTTTTCCAAGCACAACTTTTGCTATGTTGTACTTTATCATAAAAATTTTGATAGTTAAGGAGCTAGAAGGACCAACATGGAGTAGGGGTCTAAAAATCTTCAAATTTCAGTGTTTTCAATATAGTTCCAAAATTCATTACTCCATTACTATTTAAGTTATCAAAACTCGACATACATCTTTGTATGTGGATAAACAAGACCTCTTAGACAAAAAGTCATGTGAAGGTCAAACACTGTGTGAAGGTCAAAGAGGAATCTTGAAGACCTAAGTATTGACGCGTCAATCCTAGTTAGGTCTTCAAGACGAAAGTCTGAAGACCTATTGTTATTATCCGGATTATTATTATTATTATTTGGACGTTTTTTCTGTCAAGATTTCTGACCTTATTGACAAGCCGATTTTCATGAAACTTTCAGGGATTGTAGAGTATGACCTAATCTATGGAATGACGTGGGCGATTTTTGAATTTCGAATTTCTTTTTGAGTTATCTCCCCTTAAAGTCAAAACTTCAAACGTCAATTTCTCGGTAACTATGTGAGATAATTGCATGAAACTTTCACCAAAATGTGGGCAACACAATTCCCCATTGATTAAGCCCATAGCGGTTTACGGCCGTATAAATAGATTTTTTTCTATTTTCGAAAAACTGAAATTTTGGTGAAATTTCGCGGTTCTGACGGTACGCGTCTTTGAAAATCTTCTCCTCACTAACGGTAATACATACAGACGCATGCTATAGCTCATTTAAAAGCTAAATGAATACTGTTTAATCGATACTTCCTTTTAGGCATCTATTTATATCGGTTTTTGAGCTACAGCAGTTTCAAAAATGATCTTTTGAAATAAAGGATTTTTATGCGTCACGTTAAAAGGGGCACCACTCTGTAAGGAAATGTCAAAAATGAAATCTGTTTGAAACATTCTGTTCTACAATGATAGTTGAACAAGTTCACAACAGGTCTTTGTCATATAAAAGTTGATATTAAAGGAAATATGTGGACATAAAGAGATTTTTTACATTTTTCGTCGATTTTAACATCTTTCGAGGGTTATTTTACTTTGAGAATTTTAGTTTCAAAACTGTTACAGATAGAAATTTTATCATTGATGTTTTGTGAAGCAGATGTAAGGAGTAGACGGAAAAAAATATCAGCAAATGATGATTAATTTTTTTCTGTCCATGACCATTACTTGAATATTGCGGTTTTCGGAAAATTTGCATTTTTAGCACATTTCAAAGTTCCACAGTTTCTTTATTAAGAAAGATATCTTATAATTGATTAGACTTACACATACGCCATTCCAAGCACAACTTTTGTTATGTTGTACTTTATCATACAAATTTTGATAGTTAAGGAGATAGAAGGACCAACATGGAGTAGGGGTAAAACAATCTTCAAATTTCAGTGTTTTCTTTACATTACAACGTTAAATCACATGTATCTCGAAAACGGTGAGAGATAATTTAACCAAATTTTTTTCTGCTACTAGGAATAATATTCTTTGAAAAATGGTGTCATAGCTGACATTGGCCACCATGATGATTTTTTCTGAAAAGTCTTTAACACTCAATATCAAGTGGAATTTGGTCATTTTGATAATGTATTAGTTACTGTTTACCTCTTAGACAAAAAGTCATGAGAAGGTCAAACACTGTGTGAAGGTCAAACAGAACTCTTGAAGACCTAAGTATTGACGCGTCAATCCTAGTTAGGTCTTCAAGACAAAGTCTAGAAGACCTATTGTTATTATCCGGATTTTTATTATTATTATTATTATTTGGACGTTTTTTTGTTCAGTCATTTCTGAACTTATTGATGAGCCGATTTGGATGAAACTTTCAGGGATTGCAGAGAATCACCTGATCTAGAAATGCACGAGCCAGATTTTTTAATTTCAATTTTGGTTTTGAGTTATCTCCCCTGAAAGTCAAAACTTCAAACCTTAATTTCTCGGTAACTATGAGAGATAACTGCATACAACTTTCACCAAAATGTGGGCAACATTATCCTCCATCGATTAGGCTCCAAGCAGTTTTCGGCCGTAATGATAGATTTTTTGCTATTTTCGAAAAACTGAAATTTTGGCGAAATTTCGCGGTTCTGACGGTATGCGTCTTGGAAAATCTTCTCCTCACTAACGGTAGTACATACAAACGCATGCTATAGCTCATTTTAAAGCTGAGAGATTGCCGCACATAAATAAGTCTTATTAAGAATCATTTTCAAGTGGTTTTTGAGCAACAGCAGTTTCAAAAATGATCTTTTGAAAAAACGATTTTTTATGCGTCACGTTCAAAGGGGCACAACTCTGTTAGGAAATGTCAAAAATGAAATCTGTTTGATGCATTCTGTTCACCAATGATAGTTGAACAAGTTCACTACAGGTCATTATTATATGAAAGTTGATATTTAAGGAAATATTTGGACATAAAGATGTTGTTTACATTTTTCGATGATTTCAACAGTTTTCGAGGGTTATTTTACTTTGAGAATTTTACTTTCAAAACTGTTACAGATAGAAATTTTATCATTGATGTTTTGTGAAGCAGATGTAATGAGTAGACGGAAAAAAATATCAACAAGTGATGATAATTTTTTTTCTGTCCATGACCGGTCCTTGAATATTGCGATTTTGGGAAAATCCTCATTTTTAGCACATTTCAAGGTTCAACAGTTTCTTTATTAATAAAGATATCTTATAATTGATTGTATTTTCACATGCGCTATTCCAAGCACAACCTTTGCTATGTTGTACTTTATCATAAAAATGTTTATAGTTAAGGAGATAGAAGGACCAACATGGAGTAGGGGTCTATAGCTGACATTTGCCACTATGAATTTTTCTAAGAAGTCTTTAACACTGAATATAAAGTGGAATTTGGTCATTTTAATAATATATTAGTTAATCTTTACCTCTTAGACAAAAAGTCATGTGAAGGTCAAACACTATGTGAAGGTCAAAGAGGAATCTTGAAGACCTA
Organism: Steromphala cineraria; assembly: GCA_916613615.1. NCBI lineage: Eukaryota > Metazoa > Mollusca > Gastropoda > Trochida > Trochidae > Steromphala > Steromphala cineraria. Next base: position 41,018,073 of record OU744730.1, on the reverse strand, counting down.
AGTATTGACGCGTCAATCCTAGTTATTATTATTATTATTTGGACGTTTTTTTGTTCCACCATATCTGACCTTATTAGTGATACGATGTGCATGAAAATTTTAGGGGTTGTAGAGGGTCCCCTAACTTAGATTTGTGGCGAGCCAGATTTTCGAATTTCGATTTTGTGTTTGAGTTATCTCCCCTTAAAGGAAAAAATTTAAACCTCGATTTCTCGGTAACTATGGGAGATAATTTCTTAAAACTTTCACCAAAATGTTCGCAACATTATTCCCCATCGAATGCACCCTATGCCGTTTTCGGCCGTATAAATAGATTTTTTGCTATTTTCGAAAAACTGAAAATTTTGTGAAATTTCACGGTTCTGACGGTACGCGTCTTTAAAAATCTTCTCCTCACAAACGGCAATACTTACAGACTAGTGTCATAGCTCGTTAGAAAGCTTAATTAGTGTGTAAAAAAGTTTTCTGGGCGGAATTTTAAATTTCGACCTGTGACTTGAGTTATCTGCCCTTGAAATTCGACATTTATTTGAAGGGTCATTTTTCGTGTTACTTTCAAAGGGAGGTTACTCTGTAAGGAAATGTCAAATAAGAAATCTGATTGATGCATACTGTTCTACAATGATAGTTGAACAAATTCACTACAGATCATTATCATATAAAAGTTGATATTAAAGGAAATATGTGGACATGAAGAGACTTTTTACATTTTTCGGCGATTTTAACATTTTTCGAGGGTTATTTTACTTTGAGAATTTTAGTTTCAAAACTGCTACAGATAGAAATTTTATCGTTGATGTTTTGTGAAGCAGATGAATTGAGTAAACAGTAAAAAATATGAACAAGTCGTGATAATTTTTTTTCTGTCCATGACCTGTCCTTGAATATTGCTGATTTTTGAAAATCCTCATTTTTGGCACATTTCAAAGTTCCACAGTTACTTTACACAGAAACATATCTTTAAATTGATTGTATTTTTACATGCGCTGTATCAGGCACAACTTTTGCTATGTTACACTTTATCATAAAAATGTTGATAGTTAAGGAGCTAGAAGGACCAACATGGAGTAGGGGTCTAAAAATCTGCAAATTTCATTGTTTTCAATAAAGTTCCAAAATTCATTTCTCCATTACTATTTGAGTTATCAAAACACGACATACATCTTTGTATGTGGATAAACAAGCCCTCTTAGACAAAAAGTCATGTGAAGGTCAAACACTGTGTGAAGGTCAAAGAGGAATCTTGAAGACCTAAGTATTGACGCGTCAATCCTAGTTAGGTCTTCAAGACGAAAGTCTGAAGACCTATTGTTATTATCCGGATTTTTATTATTATTATTATTTGGACGTTTTTTTGTTCCACCATTTCTGACCTTATTAGTGATATGATTTGCACGAAAATTTGGAGGGTTGTAGAGGGTCCCCTAACTTAGATTTGTGTCGAGCCAGGTTTTCGAATTTCGATTTTGTTTTTGAGTTATCTCCCCTTAAAGTCAAAACTTCAAACCTCAATTTCTCGGTTACTATGGGAGATAATCTCATAAAACTTTGACCAAAATGTGGGCAACAACATTCCCCATCAACTTACACCATAGCGGTGTTCGGCCGTATAAATAGATTTTTTGCTATTTTCGAAAAACTGAAAATTTTGTGAAATTTCAAGGTTCTGACGGTACGCGTCTTTAAAAATCTTCTCCTCACAAACGGAAATACTTACAGACTAGTGTGATAGCTCGTTTGAAAGCTTAATGAGTGTATAAGAAAGTCTACGTGGCGAAATTTTGAATTTCGATCTGTGACTTGAGTTATCTGCCCTTGAAATTCGACATTTTTTTTAAGGGTCATTTTTCGTGTTACTTTCAAAGGGAGGTTACTCTGTAAGGAAATGTCAAGCAAGAAATCTATTTGATGCATTCTCTTCTACGAGGATTGTTGAACAACTTCACTACATATTATTATTATATAAAAGTTGATATTAAAGGAAATATGAGCACATAAAGATATTTTTTACATTTTTCGGCGATTTTAACATTTTTCGAGGGTTATTTTACTTTGAGAATTATAGTTTCAAAACTGTTACAGATAGAAATTTTATCATTGATGTTTTGTGAAGCAGATGTAATGAGTAGACGGAAAAAAATATCAACAAGTGATGATAATTGTTTTTCTATCCATGACCATAACTTGAATATTGCGATTTTCGGAAAATTTGCATTTTTAGCACATTTCAAAGTTCCACAGTTTCTTTATTAAGAAAGATATCTTATAATTGATTAGACTTCCACATGCGCCATTCCAAGCACAACTTTTGTTATGTTGTACTTTATCATAAAAATTTTGATGGTTAAGGAGATAGAAGGACCAACATGGAGTAGGGGTAAAAAAAATCTTCAAATTTCAGTGTTTTCTTTACATTTCAACGTTAAATCACATGTATCTCGAAAACGGTGAGAGATAATTTAACCAAATTTTTTCCTGCTACTAGGAATAATATTCTTTGAAAAATGGTGTCATAGCTGACATTGCCCACCATGATGAATTTTTCTGAAAAGTCTTTAACACTCAATATCAAGTGGAATTTTGTCATTTTGATAATGTATTAGTTACTGTTTACCTCTTAGACAAAAAGTCATGTGAAGGTCAAACACTGTGTGAAGGTCAAACAGAAGTCTTGAAGACCTAAGTATTGACGCGTCAATCCTAGTTATTATTATTATTTGTACCGATTTTTGTGTCTTCATTTCAGACCTTATTGACAAGCCGATTTTCATGAAACTTTCAGGGATTGTACAGTATCACCTAACATAGAAATGCACCGACCACATTTTTGAATTTCGATTTTGGTTTTGAGTTATCTCCCCTTAAAGTCAAAACTTCAAACCTCAATTTCTCGGTAACTATAGGAGATAATTGCATGAAACTTTCACCAAAATGTGAACAACATCATTCTCCATCGATTAAGCCCTAAGCGGTTTTCGGCCGTATAAATAGATTTTTTGCTATTTTCAAAAAACTGAAATTTCGGCAAAATTTCGCGGTTCTGACGGTACGCGTCTTTGAAAATACACTCCTCACTAACGGTAATACATAAAGACGTATGCTGTAGCTCATTTTGAAGCTGAGAGATTGCTGCAAATAAATAAGTCATATCAAGTATAATTCTTCAGCGGTTTTTGAGCTACAGCAGTTTCAAAAATGATCTTTTGAAATAGAGGATTTTTATGCGTCAAGTTCAAAGGGGCACCACTCTGTAAGGAAATGTCAAAAATGAAATCTGTTTGATGCATTCTGTTCTACAATGATAGGTGAACAAGTTCACTACAGGTCATTATATCATAAAAGTTGATATTAAAGGAAATATGTTGAAATAAAAAGATTTTTTAACATTTTTCGGCGATTTCAACATTTTTCAAGGGTTATTTTACTTTGAGAATTTTTGTTTCAAAACTGTTACAGATAGAAATTTTATCATTGATGTTTTGTCAAGCAGATGTAATGAGTAGACGCAAAAAAATATCAACATGTGATGATAAAAAAAATTCTGTCCATGACAAGTCCTTGAATATTGCGATTTTGGGAAAAAAAAAGCTACAGCAGTTTCAAAAATGATCTTTTGAAATAGAGGATTTTTTTGCGTCAAGTTCAAAGGGGCACCACTCTGTAAGGAAATGTCAAAAATGAAATCTGTTTGATGCATTCTGTTCTACAATGATAGGTGAACAAGTTCACTACAGGTCATTATATCATAAAAGTTGATATTAAAGGAAATATGTTGAAATAAAAAGATTTTTTACATTTTTCGGCGATTTCAACATTTTTCAAGGGTTATTTTACTTTGAGAATTTTTGTTTCAAAACTGTTACAGATAGAAATTTTATCATTGATGTTTTGTCAAGCAGATGTAATGAGTAGACGCAAAAAAATATCAACAAGTGATGATAAAAAAAATTCTGTCCATGACAAGTCCTTGAATATTGCGATTTTGGGAAAATCCTCCTTGAATATTGCGATTTTGGGAAAAAAAAAGCTACAGCAGTTTCAAAAATGATCTTTTGAAATAGAGGATTTTTTTGCGTCAAGTTCAAAGGGGCACCACTCTGTAAGGAAATGTCAAAAATGAAATCTGTTTGATGCATTCTGTTCTACAATGATAGGTGAACAAGTTCACTACAGGTCATTATATCATAAAAGTTGATATTAAAGGAAATATGTTGAAATAAAAAGATTTTTTACATTTTTCGGCGATTTCAACATTTTTCAAGGGTTATTTTACTTTGAGAATTTTTGTTTCAAAACTGTTACAGATAGAAATTTTATCATTGATGTTTTGTCAAGCAGATGTAATGAGTAGACGCAAAAAAATATCAACAAGTGATGATAAAAAAAATTCTGTCCATGACAAGTCCTTGAATATTGCGATTTTGGGAAAATCCTCATTTTTAGCACATTTCAAGGTTCCACAGTTTCTTTATTAAGAAAGATATCATAAAATTGCTTGTATTTTCACATGCGTCATTCCAAACACAACTTTTGCTATGATGTACTTTATCATAAAAATGTTGATAGTTAAGGAGATAGAAGGACCAACATGGAGTAGGTGTAAAAAAATCTTCAAATTTCAGTGTTTACTTTACATTACAATGTTAAATCACATGTATCTCGAAAACGGTGAGAGAAATTTAACCAAATTTTTTTCTGCTACTAGGAATAATATTCTCTGAAGAATGGTGTCATAGCTTACATTGGCCACCATGATGAATTTTTAATAAAAAGTCTTTAACACTGAATATCAAGTGGAATTTGGTGATTTTGATAATTTATTAGCTACTGTTTACCTCTTAGACAAAAAGTCATGTGAAGGTCAAACACTTTGTGAAGGTCAAAGAGGAATCTTGAAGACCTAAGTATTGACGCGTCAATCCTAGTTACTGCTCCAATTAGTTGAAATACATTGTCTTTCAATTGGAACCATTTATTTTCATTTTCCTGACATCACCTTGTATTCCCCCTAAAAACGTGCTACTGCCCCTTTAAAATCTGTCATTTCATATCTTGTTTTTATATAAATTGGAATTTCCTTGAATAACAATTTTTACCGAGGAAATTCACGTATCTGTATCGGAATTTCACATTTAAACAACAGCCTGGAATGTAACAAAGGTTAAGTTAACTCAAAAGTTGAAAAGGTACTGGCAAAATCGTGAGGCCCAAAGTAAGGAGTAAGGGAATCTGTTTAGTAGAAGCTTTACAAATGATCACCTATACCATGAAACCAGAAGTTATTTTATTGTGTTTGCTTGACTAAACTGTCTTAGTTGACCTTATTGAACAGCAATTAGTAGGACTACCACAAAATGCAGTCCAAACCCATCAAACCAGAAACGAAATTGATACATGATCATTGTGTTTGCTTGCCCGACCTGTCTGAAAAGATAACAAAATCCTTTACGAAAAAAGCTATTTGTACTAGAATCTGACATTATTGGATTATATATAATCTAAGTGGGGGACCAAAGGTACTATTTACTTTAGTGTATGTTGTGTTTATTGACTGAGAATCAGTTGGCATTGCAACAATGCAATTTGGCAAAAGTCATCTTACTTTTAATACATATTCAGGGAAATGAAATAAGTAACAGGTTAAATGAATAAAGGAATAATTTGGGAATCAGTTAATTATTCTGACCTATGGCTGTAAACATCAAAAAAAAAATGTAATATGGAGAAAGCGGGACATATCTAATTGACCAATGAAACATTTGTATAATCATTACTCCTTTTATTTTTAAGATTGTTTGATCAGAATCATTTATTATGTTATCAAAATGAATATATAGATGATGTAAACTTAATAATTTCAAATCATGTTTGGTCACATTTTCTAGATAAGATCTAAGATCTATATAATTAGAACGTTTTCTTCAGTTGTAAATACTGAATAGATTCATTTTTATTAAAACATTTAAATATACATGAAGGAAATGAAATTTAGCGTACGCTTTTCTCAACGAGGAGGTGAGCCAGTAAGTAAGCGTCATTGTTGAGAATCAATGAATGAAACAAAGATATTGGTTTGTTTTCCTCCGTTTACATTATATTGACACAATATGTGGAACAATCTACAGAATCTGTACATGTATGAGAACTGTTATATTGCATTGTCAATTTGTGAACAATTTCATAGTAAACCTGATTTGGACTTCTCGGCTATTAGCGGGCATAAAACGTTTTCACTTATGCCCTTTTCATCTTCCATATCAGCAACAGTATGAATGGATGTCCGATAACGGAAAGAGATACAAAGATGAGGTTATTTGCACGTCGATCCATGTTTTATCATAAAGGTTGAAATATATTTTCTATTTTTATCACACTATTACACATCACACATTTTAAAGTTATTTTAGATAAAAGAGACATTGTCTAACAAGAAAAGGCATTCCTATAGATAAAAATCATTCGAACATAACAAGCAAATTTACTTCAGGAAATGATAGTCCTTAAGAAAAATTTTACAAGGCATTTTTGCAATAAAGCTTACATCCTGCCAAGAAAATGTCTTTTTAACTTTTAATCCCTGACACCAATTTTTGCGAAAACAAATTCATAAACAAATAATAAATTAAAGGAATTTCTCTTTGTACTTTGAACCATTCTCAGAACACTCCTAGGATGATATGTTTTAAAGAGACCTTACTATAATGAAAATTATGCCACGCTTCTGGTCGCGTTGCTGGTGTTTCCCTATTTATAACTGTTGGTGTATTAGCCAATATCCCACTCATTTCTAATATACCTGCTCTTTTGCCGACTAACCTTAACGTCTCACCATTGTCTAGTCAGTTAAAGCTAATACAATATGCAAAGTGAGGATACATGTGTGGACAGAACGTTACAAAAGTTTAAATAAACATATGTTTATGTGACTACAACTCAGCCACAAAACAAAGTCAGCAAGTTGTTATAAACATGATATTTATGTTATAAATTTTCTTAGATAAAGATAACATATATGAAAAGATAGACAGTTGTCGAACGTTGCAAATGTTTCTGTTATATCAATTACTTAATTAGTAAATGAATTATGTTCGAATATAGACTAGATAAACAGCGAATAAAATATCCAAATAGCAATAACAATTCTTACTATGGTAGAATGTATGCTTTCCTGTATGATTGAAATACTTTGTTTATATCGTTTCGGTTGACTGCCATCTGGTACCTTCGAATTCGTGGTATAAAGGATACCATGGCATATACATATGTATGTCAGTTACCTGTGATTCTTGACATAGTAAAGGGCTAATGAAAATGCCTTAAAACTGTTTTTTTAATCGATCTTGTGAACTTTCAAGGTACAGGTCAGGGGATGCAAGTGGTTTTCATGAAATGCATATTGACATCGACAATGTGCTAGGGCTAAACTTTGTAAGAAGTTGATTATTAGTCTCAACCACTGGGTACCAATAACAATTTAAAGGATAAAAGGAAAGTATCATTGTCCTCTTTTACGATACAGAATTTTGTCGAAGGGAACTTGACCGAAGGTTGGAATAAGTAAAACGTACCCACCCTTTTCTCAGTGTTTCGGTTATTAAACCGCCAATTATTGTCCTCTGCCAAACGATTCTTGACAACAGGAGTAATGACCTTGGAAAGGGTTGGGACAACTACATGTAGTACATTAACATATAAAAGGACTTGAACTCGTACCTGTAAGATTTCCCTTTACTTGGCTTTGTAAATGCTTTAAACCTTAATCATTACATTAGTTGTAAAGGTTTTCCCTGATGAATTCTTTGATAATTGTACGATAGACCAAACATTATTTATGCATTTTACCCAAAGTATGTTTATATGACAAGCGCTTCGGAGGAGGCAGCAGGGTTGTTCTGAGCTCTTACATTTTCCCAAATTTTTGTGGCTTATCCCCATCTCACAAATGGAATATTCACAGAGTGTACTGAGGATATATCACTGAGATTTTTTACCTTAAAATGAAGTGTTTTTGGAAGAGGATTTTGTACATTTTGTTGCATTTTTCAACAATATTTGTAACAAATTTGTCTCATAGACACTCTGATTACGAGCTTGGCTCTACATGTTCAAGTAACATCTATTGTTTGGTAATCACCCACTCAAGCTGGCCCACCGACTCTGAAATTATGATTAGCTACACAAGACAAAAGCTTCTGGATATTGGCTTGTCTTGTCCACAGTGTGATCATTACTCAAGCTCAGTGTTGGTGAACCTACATTGTTCACACTTAACTTCAAGGATCTTAAGCGGACTCACAAGCGTAAAACAATAAGAGGGAAGAAGGCAGGAAGGAAAACCAACGTCAAGGTTGACAACCATGGTCTGTCAACCACCCATGTTGCGAATAACATAAATCCTCTAATAGAATCTCAACCAAACCTTAAAGTTATTCTTCTAAACGTGCAATCTTCAAGGAACAAGTGCGACGATATTTTGGACCTAATAATATCGGAGGATATTGACATCCTTGTGCTAACAGAGACTTGGCTAATGGAAACTGGAGATGAGGGTCTTATTTCCGCCATGACACCGACTGGATACAAACACCACCACAAAGCCAGGAAATCCAGAGGAGGGGGAATAGCTGTCATCTACAGGGACAACTTGCACGTCTCTATTTCCTTGGATACAGATTCACCTGCTATATCTTATGAAAGCACAGAGTTCCTCGTTACTCACAGTAAATTGGCTACTAGATTCACCGGCCACCACCCTCCAAAAAGAACAAGCTGACTTTGTCACTATTTTATGAAGAGTTTACTAAATTACTTGAAACATTATGCCAAAGGAAAGGGAGACTTATCATTCTTGGAGACTTTAATATTCACTATGACAAACCCAACAACCCATATACTAAACACATGCTCATGCTTCTTGATACTTTTGACCTAAGACAGATTGTAACGTATCCAACACACCGGTCAGGACATATCATAGATTGGGTAATCACTCGCAAATCTGAGGAATCTCAAGTTCGGGATATTCAAGTATCAGACCATTCCCTTGTTACTTTAGACTTGGATACCACCAGACCAGTTTGCCCCAAATTATCAGTGACTGTAAGAAACTTTAAGAATATCAACAAACAGGCTTTAAGAGATGATCTCCTAAACTCAGACCTCCTGCAAACTCCCCCGGATGACTGTGAAGATCTGTCAAATCTCTATAATTCGGTGCTCACTCAAACACTAAACAAGCATGCGCCAGAGAAAGTGAAGAAAGTACCACAGCGATCTGGTTCACATTGGATTTTTACTCCCGAGGTCAGACTTGCAAAATCTAAACGAAGAAAGGCAGAAAAAGAGTGGAGGAAATCTCATTTAGAGGTACACAGGCAAATATATGTGAAGGCAAGAAATAATGTGACAACATTGATCAAGAAATGCAAACGTGAATTTATGAACATCAAAATAAATGATGCTTCAACAAATCCAAATGAACTCTACAAACTTTTATTCTCCTTGATGGGCAGAGACGCTGCTAAACCTCTCCCATATGGTGACAACACTACGGCCATAGCTCAATCATTTTCAAACTACTTCAACAGCAAAATAGAAGTAATCCGTAAGGAACTGGAAAACACATTTCCAAGATTGGATAATTCCCATGACAAAATATTTCCAGAGGAGAGCCTCACTTCATTTCAATTATTCACAGAAGAAGAGGTGACATTACTTTTGAAAAAAGCAAAACCAACATCAAGTGCTGTAGACTCTATTCCAACGAGGCTTGTCTACGAGAACCTTGACATTCTCCTTCCAGTCATTACAAAACTGGTGAACACCAGTCTTGAATCAGGTGTAATGCCGTCCGACCAGAAGACAGCAATCGTGAAGCCAGACCTCAAGAAACCAGGATTAGACAAGGAAAGCTATAAGAACTATCGGCCTGTGTCTAATCTGCCATTCATGAGTAAGCTGATTGAAAGAGCTGTCTGCCATCGTCTCAGTTCACATATGTATCATCACAATTTGCAAGAACGCTTCCAATCGGCTTATAGACCTAAACACAGTACAGAGACCGCCCTTGTCAGGATACTGGATGACATCAGGAAAGGAGTTGATGACGGAAATGTTGCACTTTTAGTACTCTTGGACTTAAGTGCAGCATTCGATACGATCGACCACAAGATCCTTCTCTCCCGTCTTCACAGTGACGTAGGCATTGCAAACACTGCCCTTAGATGGTTTGACTCCTACCTCTCAGACAGGCACCAGAGCGTTTACATAGATGGTACTATCTCAGACACTACCCTATTGAAATATGGCGTCCCTCAAGGTTAAGTGCTTGGTCCTGTGCTCTTCACACTGTATACTAAACCTCTTGGACCTCTAATTGAAGAACACAATCTACTCCGGCACTTCTACGCTGATGATATCAACCTAGGATCAGTGTTAAAGCCCGACCCATTATCAGCCTCATCAGCCTCTGCCAAGGTAACCGAGTGTTGTTCAGCGATCAAGCTATGGATGGGAGGAAACATGCTCCGTCTCAGTGACGCAAAAACCGAAGCTATTCTAATTGGCCCAACCCAGAGACGTGAAAAGGCAAACCTAACTGAAATTCAAATCGGAGCTACACCAATATGTCTATCTCAAGCTGTAAAAGATCTCGGAGTAACTTTGGACCCTGAACTGTCACTGGAAAACCATGTCAACAATCTTTCAAAAATTAGTTTTCTGCATATTCGTAATATCAGCCACATCAGAAAGTATCTCACAAAAGATGCCGCTCTCAAATTGACCCTCTCTTTAGTAATATCGAGAATAGATTATTGCAATGTGCTTCTCACTGGTGCACCGAAACTACTCATCGCCAAACTTCAACGGATCCAAAACACTGCGGCAAGAATTGTCTCCCTTTGCAAAAAGCATGACCACATCACTCCAGTTTTGAAGAACTTGCACTGGCTTCCTGTGCACTACAGGATTATCTACAAACTTCTCTGTTTAACTTTTCAGTGTGTCAATAACATCGCCCCTGATTATCTATGTGAACTCATAAAGCCATACATTCCGACTAGGACACTAAGATCCCAAAATAGTCATCTGTTGACTGTGCCGACTGTCAAGATGACACGCTATGGTGAGAAATCGTTCTCATTTGCAGCAACCACTGAGTGGAACAAACTGCCCTTGGAACTTAAAACATGTAGAGACCTGTTATCTTTCAAGACTGCCCTAAAGACTCACCTGTTTCACCGTGCCTATCATTCAGCCTAAGAACTCTCTTCCTCCAGCGCTTTGAGCATACTTATGTGTGGAAAATGCGCTTAACAAGTGGACTATTATTATATTATTATTCTTTGTATTGTTTTGTTTAGGTAAATATTATTACTGTGAAACTTGGAATGTTTGTACGAACTGTATTAAAAACTACTGTAATAAAGTTGAACGCAAATACAGAGATGATTGATGCCCAAGGTCTTGTTTATGTGGACGGCCATCCTTTATTTGAATTTTCTCCGATTATTTCTTAACCTGAGGCTTTTCTCAGGAGGCCACTCACCTTATTAATTTAACCATAACCGTAAGCTGGATAGTAATTAATGGATTTTTTGACGAACATTGCTTTGTGACTACAGGAGCAGTTGGATTCAAGATGTAGTCTCATATGAGAGTGACTGTGAAAATTGAAGACAGAAGACATTCAAAACCCTAGATAGTTTGCCCCACTCTCATTGCGCTTAAAACAAAAGATGATAATCACCAAAACAGGAAGGAAAATAATACATGTCGTTCTGATTGCCTTATCAAATATTATTTGTGTCAGTCTGTCTTCGAAAACCCAAAGCTACAGATAACAGGGCATGAATTCAATTACAAAATCTTGACCCTGATAGTCAGAAAGGTATGACTTATTGACGCCTCAATAATTAGAAACCACACAATTTGACCTTCTTTTATCTCCTCTTCATGAAGTGCTGTAATGAATATGCATATATGCATGAGAAATCTCCGATAAGGTTGCCAATTGGTTTATATCAAATTTACATATTTCCCGTAGTCATATGGATGTCTTAAATCGAAGTTCTTCTGAACTCTTAAGTTAAATTTCATGTTACATCTTCTCTCAACGTGAGATTGGGTCGCTGATAGGTTTAGTTGATAGTTTTGATCGACTAATCCGCCATATTCCTGTATGTCAAACTGGAACCAAAACTGCACAAGTTTAATGGAAGGTCGATTCGAAGTTCTTCTATAACAAATATGAATACTTTTGAGGAATGTCCTTCCATTGAAGAGCATAAAGTGTTAAATACTCAACATTTCATCAGATTGTTTGTAATCAATAATCATCTTAACTCATTTCAACTTTTTTTTCAATCTGAAATGTAATTATACTTTACATTTGCAGCTTGTCCTTTTTCATTTAAAAGGTCCTTGTTAAATGCATCATCACACGTTTTAAGTGTAATCATGATTATATATGGAATTGTTTACATACGTTTTGTTTCAGACCTTAGTATTTAAAAAACTTTATCTTGACATCGAGTGCTAGAAAAAATGTTAAGTGAATTAACTTCGCTTGTAACTCGTTATGTGTTCATATTGGTTACATGTACTTACTTCTTGTCACACAAAACCATTTCAAAATTGTTTTATTTTTTGAAAATAACCTTAAACGATATTCGACGATGACCAAAATAAAAATTTGAGTCTCTTAAATATCTCAAAGAAACCACTTCAACTAACTTGCCAACAGACCGACACTTGCATAATATTTTCACTTCGGAAACATATTTTTCTTTATTCAATAGAATGTAAATGTCCAATCAATCACAGAGAACACTCAGTCAGTCTATGTGATAATCTAATCAAAGTTCAAATGCATTACATCACAAACATGAGAATGTAAATATTTGTTTAAAGCTAATCAAAGAGAGAGAGAATATCACTAACAAGTTGCGGGTGTTTACACTTGTCTGAACAGAGACTCCATGATAAGATGTTTATTCGGACCCAGGATGTAGAATCAATACCCTTCCGAGGTTTTGATCAAAGCAGATAATGAGCAAACTATCATGAATGCGACGGGCTCCAAAAAACTAAATGTTTAGCTCATCTGGCCTGTAAGGTTCGATGGGCTTATAGCATGGCATGGTGTCCGGCATCCCGTCCGTTCGTAAACTTTGTGGAATTTCGACTTCTTCTCAAGAACCATAAGGTCTATAAATCTGAAACTTGGCGTACAGATTCTCTGGCTAGTGAGGATTATGAATTGTAGCTTTGATGGCCCTGTGGCCCCTAATAAGGCCCACAGGGGCCACACCCTTAAAACTTCATCTTCTCCAGAACCATAAGGCCTAGAAAGCTGAAACTTTGTGTACATACTTCTTGACTAGTGAGGATTATAATTAGTAGCTTTGGTAGCCCTGTGACACCTCATAAGGGCCACAGAGGCCACACCCTTAGACCTATTTTCATCTTCTTCTCCAGAACCATAAGAACCATTTGTGTACAGACTCCTCTAATATAAAGGATTATAAATTGTAGCTTTGATGGCCCTGTGAGTCCTAATAAGGGCCACAGGGGCCACACCCTAAAAGCTATTTCCTTTCTTCTTCTCCAGAAGCAAAAGCTGTAACTTTGTGTACAGACTCTTTGACTAGTGAGGATTATTAATTATAGATTTTGTGACCCTGTGGCCCTTAGTAAAGGGGGAACCACATTGGCCACACCTTAAAGCAAAATCAAATGTAAAGCCTGATGAACTACAGAGCCAATGGCTCTATTTTTTTATAACTGTAGTGATTACGGCGACTATTAATGATTGTGTTTAAGATGGCCATTTGATAATACAACATACATGTTTATATCTTCTACATACAATGGAGAATAAGCTTTTCCTCATTGATGAAGATGTTATTTGAATAAGCCAAAGTGTATCCTCACGTAGAGCATCTCTTGCAGTATAAAGTTTGATAATCGTTCATTAATCTGCAACAAATCGTTTTAACTACTTTAAACCGCTGTTGAGGGGATCTCCTCATAGATGTATCTTCACTAAAGTTTTGGGCAACAAGTGTACAATTAGAATGATAAAAATTGTGTTCAGGTTTGCAACCTTTTAAAGACATTCTATCCTGAAACAAATATTAGTTTCTGATTGAAGCTTTTAATGTTAGATCACACAGAACATGAAACAACAGTACTCGATCAAACTAAATATTCCCGTTGGACACATTGGCAGAAATACAGGCGGGTTGTTTTTCACTGAACGGTCCTCAATTAGTCCTTAACTTCCGGCGTTTCTGATCAGGGTCACCTTAGTTCAGGAAGTTGAAAACTAATTGATTAACAGACCAATCATACATGATGATAAAGGAACTTAACATACACACAGTGCGTTTTAATTTTTCTTTTTGGGACCCGGGCCTTAATAAGCCATAAAATACCAATATAATGTTTCTTAGATTTATAATTATATTTCCTTATACACTCATATCAAATGAAACTGTATTTTTGTGTCAATAAATAGGAAAGTTTATTCTAAGATTTTCATACATATCTTTTATAAGTTGCGTTTAGTAAAATAAAATGCTGAAATTAACATATTATTCAGTTTAGCTGACATATTTTTACTAAGCGTCCCTAAATATTCTTTAACGTTTTTTTGTCGAAAGCTTGTGTTCATTAAATAATCTTGCAGAAACAACCCATTAAGGTCACAAATGATAGGTTTAATTGGATATACATGTATGTTATTAAAAGTACCAATCAATGATGGAATGAGTAAGACAGAAAACATGATAAAGAAGAAGAAGAGTATATCTTGTATAAAGGCCATAAGACCCATCGTACAATTTGGTACAAAGTATAATACGTTGAGTTACTATTGTTTATATTTACGCAATGTTAACAGTTGCATAATAGTTATGTTCTAAAAAAGTGATGAAATTGTTTATGACAACAAAGTCTAATGATGTACAAATAAATAATAGATATTTATAGGATTGATAGGGATATCGACTTTGATGCATTCTTAATAATCTAAGCCAGTATTTGATGCATTTAACAAAATACACATTACTCTAAGGTACCCTATCACATTCCCAATATGCTACAGCGTTAGAATATCTATAACTAATCTGAAACAATTTTTTACAAAACTTTCGATGGACAATTTCGATACTTTGCCCTTCTTTAAAACACCCATCTACATTTCATCTCTGCACTGCATGTTTGCAAAATTTACTGCAGTATGTCTACCGCATTGTCAATGTTGACTTGTACTCTTACCATTAAGTCCTGAAGCAAAACGTTTGTAAAAGAACACTGTAAATTATCATAATATATTTGTGATTTAACATTATTCCATGTTAACGTTTCTCTATCATTATTATAAAATTACTTATCTTCGGGAGGCCTGTCCATCTCGAACAGGGAATACAGAATGATAGCATGGGAGATAATCAGACTTTGTACGAGAGACTCTACTGAAATATTCCACATAGCATCATAATGATTCTGATACTGCCGTATAATCAGGTGTGCTACAGCCATTACGACCAATATATGTATAGTTCCCCTCGTCAGAAAATTGAGACAGTACCACCCGAAGGTTTCACACAACTCAATCAACATACAACTCCCTTAGTTATAAACCAGACGGTCCTTTTTTATAATTAAGTTCAAGTTCTTCATTCGTATCTTCATACAAAGGTAAAATGTCAACACTATCATCAATAATCTAATCTAATTCGGTTCTGATCGGTCATTAAAGTGGCCTCAAATTGTCAAATCACTTTCTGGATATTCCTCCATAATGAAACAATTTGATATTCGAGACGTTCAACCCCATCATTGTTATTTGGTTGTTCAGGTATTATGTAGACAGTACTAGACACAAGTTTTGTTCCTGTCATGATATTTTGATTAGAAAAAGGAAAACATCGTCTAACCAATCATCGCGTACAGGATGGAGGAAAGGTGATATTGTGTCCCTCACAAGTATGGCTACACCACCACTGTACCGGCCGACTTTATGTAACTTAGGACGAACTGATTGGAACGTTGTATAACTTGTGATTAAGTTTTCAAAATCGTCATATGATTTAGAAAACATGATAAAATGTTGTAGAATTCTTAAAAGGCTCATCTGGGTAGAGTCAGGTCCTCCTCTTACAAGTTAAGAATCAATAATTTGCAAAACACACATTAATGCACAAAAGATTAAAAACGAAAATGTGTATTGGGATTTCAGTCGTGTTGCACATTAAATTGTATTTCAAGTGGATCTTATTCAAAGATGAATTTCGTCAGAACAATATGTAAATATTAATAAATATATAAATAATAAGATATCTATATATCTATATGATAAATAATAAAATCAATACAATGACTGAAATCAAACATCCTGGTGTTTTTCTTTTCCTTCTAAAATGGTTATCTCATTTTAATGATTGGTTGAATTACATATACAATTACATTAGACAAAAAAGAAAAAAGAAAGTCTACTGAAAAGATTTATCTTTAACTCCAAAAAATTTGCAACTAGGTAGTCAAAAGTTTTAGTCATAAAAGTACTTATTTAAATTCACACTTTTATATCTTTGTATTATTGAACAATAATAAAATGTGTACGATTTTTGTTCAAAGCTAAATCACCTTGGTCACATAATGAATATATTATTCAGTGTCTCACAAACAACTTTTAAAAAAAAGATCATGTGTAATAATTTTTATCATTTATTGACTGTGACATTTGAAAATGTCCGCCTAGTTGAATTACTTAAACATAACTAGAATTTTAAAGGGGCAGCGGCACGTTTTTTGATAATTTTATATTTTTAATTTTTCACTGATAAATGAAAGTTAATACTAAATGTATTATGTTGACATTGTCAAAAATCTCATTACACAAGCCAATCATCCATAGTCAGATGACAAAGTATGAAGATTCACATAAAATCCATGGGCGGCCATTTTGTGTGAACACCTTTAATTCATTTTGTGTACTGCCCCTTTAAAAAAGGGTTAGTGAAATTCAGCGATTCTGTAAATAATACAGCTGCGTATCTTAAGTTTGTTCACTTGCTTGTTTATCTTAGTGCAAATATCATGTAAATTGACGTCCTTTTGACGTCCATAAAATAATTCGAGGAGCACCTACAAACAACAACCAATTATCCATTAGTGACATATTCATTCCCAAACCATATTTCGTGATCGTATTGTCACTGGTACTGAATTTAGATATTTGGCATGATTAAATAGACTGATGGGGTCATATTTGTGAAATTCAGATTTTCTTAAATTTCGATTTAAATATTCCATATAAACTCTGTAAGAAAGAAATCAGTACAAATACATTGCATTAATGCAAAGGAACAAATGTGACTTAGTTCTAAAGCTAAAATGTGAAACAGAATAAATTCTTTAAAGGCAATTAAATGTTGGTATGATTTTGCAAGACAAATGTTATGGTTAACAACGTGTGCAGTTCAAAAGACTGTGAAAACTTGCAGAAGTGATATTCAATAGCTCTGTAAAGGGACAAACATTTTGGTAAGTAAGTTAATCCTCAACAGAACTTGAACATATCAAAAGTTCTTTGAACAATGGTACCTATCCAAAAGGGCCAACATTCCAGACTCTTTTGTTATTAAAAGAAATAAGTAAATTCATTATGTCTTTAACATTTTTAGAACTAATATCCCAATTCAAAATGACATTCATATAATGGACAGAAGTTTCCCAAAAGGTTCGGGTAAATTTATATACAAATCTGTGATGGTATGAAACTGCAAGTACAGAATTAGAAAATCGATATCTTTTATTCTGTTGAGGAAAATTTTACATGCCAGATGAACGTTTGTCCCTTAAAAGTTCAGTCCAAATAAAAGACACAAAACATTAACTTTGCACCTCGAAAGCTTTGAAAAAACCCCATAAAAATTGGTTTAATTGTTCGTTCCTAAATGTATTTTTACCAGCCTGTCTCCGAAATCCCTCAATATGCATAAGATAAAACAGATAACTCGGTCAAAGAATTCAGATAAATCGGTCAAATAGAGAGCTTGAATTTAATTACCAAAGCGTCACTTTGATAATCAGAAAAGTGAAGAGATCTTGTCGCCTCGACAGCAAGTAGCCACAGAACTTGTTCTCCTTCACTCTTGTTTCCATGAAGATTTGCATACAATATGCATGGGAAAACTCCGATAACGATGCCAACAACCTTAAATTAAATTAGCATATCTTCAGTAGTCATCTTAACATTTTCAGCATTAGCTAAGGCTCCTCTCCGTTGAAAACCTTACACCTCTTATGTCAAACCTGAATGTACAAGATCGAATTAATGCCTTATGCAAAATTTGACCACTGATTAATTGATAAGCTTCATTCTTTTTGGTAATGATTCATGTGTATGTAATGTTTTATGTCAGTAAAAGTATGAATATAGTGAACACGTTTAGAATTTAATCATTTCAAAGCTATTGTAATTTTAGTTTGCTTTGATCCCTGCATCCTTTTAACGATGCCAATAACCTGAAATGGGATTTGCATATCTTCAAAAGTCATCATAACATTTTCAGAATTAGGATATTCTCCTCTTCCAATCCAAAATCTCTGTAATAAAAGTTGGTTAAATGTTAAAATAAAGTCATATCAAATGACAGTGAATAAGTATGAACTTGATTGCACCAGATTAAAATGAGTCCTTGTCGGCTTATATCTCAAATATTACACATCAACATCTGCAATAATAGCCACCTATTTTTTATTCTGGTTTGTACTTATTGGAAACAATTCTCGTTGATTTGCTCAATTTTGTCAGCTAAAGTATGAATATTGGGCACACATCGTGCAAGGTATATTGTTTTCAGTTGGTTTGAACCCTGTGTCCTTAGCTTGCTTGTTTGATTACCTTGTGCTTTAATAAACTTGTCCACCATGTGCCTACTTTGTATGTGTCAATCTGTGCGCATTTGAAATTTAAGGTTCACAACAGCTTAAAAGTTTAATGTGATGTCTCTTTGAAATTGTACTCAAACCAACATCAATACCTTTTTCTAATTTCCTTTCATTGAAGAGGGGAGAGTTTAAAACACTCATCATGATTACATTTCATTAGATCTATATTCATTCTAATTCTCTTCAAACTCTATAATCAAAAACTTGTGGTACATTTCACAATTCTACGAGCTCATAGTCATGCAATAAGGTTTAAACTAGAAATAAGATTAATTTCATTCATTTTCCTTGAGTGTATTTGACAGGTCTGTCTCCTTTTCACCATTTTAAGATACAGAAACAAAAGAATCACGTTACAATAAATTAAAATTATAAGTTTTAATGCCACGAGGTAACCAGGTTATATAATGGAAAGTCTTAGTTGTATTGGAAATGTAAGATAGTCTGACAAAAGAAGAATATGTGCACTGTATTGCTTATGGTTTCATTAAGAGTTAAATAGCTTGGACTAGTATCTAGACTGTTTAAGAATTATATTTTGGTGGGACAATGGACATTTTAGTTGTATCATTAAACCCTCTTTATTCAAACTGACAATAACAATAGAATATATGTGAAGAACAACCTTCAATATTCTCATGTCTTTCAGGATAATAAATTTGTGTAATTCAGTTTTTATTTGCTTAATTTCAATTGTATGTTCTAAAAGTATGGCTCATTCATATATGCATGAGAAATCTCAGATAAGGTTACGAATTGGTTTAAGTCAAATTTACATATTTCCCGTAGTCATATGGAGGTCTTAAATCGAAGTCCTTGCAAAGGGTTCTTCTGAATGCTAAAGTTAAATTTCATGTTACATCTCTCAACATGAGATCCGGTCGCTGATAGGTTTAATTGATAGTTTTGATCAACTATTCCGCCATATTCCTGTATGCCAAACTGGAACCAAAACTGCACAAGTTTAATGGAATGTCGATTTGAAGTTCTTCCATAACAAATATCAATACTTTTGAGGAATGTTCTTCCATTGAAGAGCACAAAGTGTAAAATGCTCAACATTTCATAAGATTGTTTGTAATCAATAATCATCTTAACTCATTTAAAAAAAATTCATTTTTGAAATGTATTGATACTTTACATTTGCAGCTTGTCCTTTTTCATTTAAAAACTCCTTGTTAAATGCATCATCACAAATTTGAAGTGTAATCAGGATGATATATAGAATTGTTTACATTGTTTTCATGCCTTAGTATTCAAAAAACTTTATCTTGACATCGAGTGATAAAAAAATGTAAAGTGAATTAACTTCACTTGTAACTCGTTATGTGTTCATTTTGGTTACATGTACTTAATTCTTCTCACACAAAACCATTTCAAAATTGTTTTTTTGTTTGAAAAAAACCTTGAACGATATTCGACGATGACCAAAATCAAAATTTGAGTCTCTTATTTTGCTTAAAGAAACCACTTCAACTGACTCGCCAACAGACGGACACTTGCAGAATATTTTCACTTCAGAAACATATTTTTTCTTTATACAATAGAGAGTAAATGTCAAATCAATCACAGAGAACAACCAGTCAGTATATGTGATCATCTAATCAAAGTTCAAATGCATTACATCACAAACATAGAGAATGACAATATTTGTTTAAAGCTAATCAAAGAGAGAGAACACCACTTACAAGCTGCTGGTGTTTACACTTGTCTGAACAGAGACTCCATGATAATATGTTTATTCGGACCCAGGATGTAGAATCAATACCCTTCCGAGGTTTTGATCAAAGCAGATAATGAGCAACCGCAAAGGCACGATCATGAATGCGACAGGCTCCAAAAAACTAAATGTTTAGCTACTGGCCTGTAAGACTCGATGGGCTTATGAAATGGCATGGTGTCCGGCATCCCGTCTGTCCATAAACTTTGTGGAATTTCGACTTCTTCTCAAGAACCATATGGTCTACACATCTGTAACTTGGCGTACAGTGTCTGTGGCTAGTGAGGATTATGATTTTCTTGTTTTGGTCTTGTTTTGGTAGCCCTGTGGTCCCTGATAAGAGCCACAGGGGCCACATCCTTAAAACCTATTTTCATCTTCTCCAGAAGCATAAGGCCTAGAAAGCTGAAACTTTGTGTACAGACTTCTTGACTAGTGAGGATTATCAATTGTAGCTTTGGTAGCCCTGTGGCCCCTAGTAAGGGCCAAAGAGGCCACACCCTTAAGACCTATTTTCATCTTCTTCTCCAGAACCATAAGAACCATAAGAACCATAAGAACCATTTGTGTACAGAATCCTCTAATATTGAAAATAATAAATTGTAGCTTTGGTGGCCCTGTGGCCCCTAATAAGGGCCACAGGGGCCACACCCTAAAAACTATTTCCTTTCTTCTTCTCCATAAGCATAACCTGTAACTTTATGTACAGACACCTTGACTAGTGAGGATTAATACTTGTAGATTTTGTGACCCTGTGGCCCCTTGTAAAGGGGGAACCACATTGGCCACACCTTAAAGCAAAATCAAATGTAAGGCCTGATGAACTACAGAGCCAATGGCTCTTTTTTATAACTGTAGTGATTACTGCGACTATTAATGATTGTGTTTAAGATGGCCATTTGATAATACAACATACATGTTTATATCTTCTACATAAAATAGAGAATAAGCAATTCCTCATTGATGAAGATGTTATTTTAATAAGTCAAAGTATATACACACGTAGAGCATCTCTGATGGTAGTTCTGATTTAGAAAACATAATAAAATGTTGAAGAATTATTAAAAGACTCATCTGCGTGGAGTCATGTCCTCCTCTTACAAGTTAAGAATCAATTATTTGCAAAACACACCTTGATGCACAAAAGATTAAAAAAGAAAATGTGTATTGGGAATTCAGTCGTGTTGCACATTTACATTGCATATCAAGTCGATGTTTCTGAGAAGCGTAATCAATAGAGGATATCTGTCTATTCTTGACTAATACCATGTTTATCTCTGCGGGTGATTATGAATATAATATTCAGTGTCTCACAAACAGAAACAATAACAAACTTTTTAAAAAACGATCATGTGTGATAATAATTTTTATCATTTATTGACTGTGACAATTGAAAATTGTCGCCTGGTTGAATTACTTAAACATAACTAGAGTTTTAAACGGTCATTAGCAGTTTTTTTTCCTCATTTTATATTTTTAATTTTTCACTGATAATTGAAAGTTAATACTAAATGTATTATGTTGACATTGTCAAAAATCTCATTACACAAGCCAATCATCCATAGTCAAATGACAAAGTATGAAAATTCATATAAAATCCATTGCCGGCCATTTTGTGTGAACACCTTTAATTCATTTTGTGTAAGAAAAAGCAATCGCATGGCTAAACTTTACGTTATATATTTGAGTTATTACTGCTCCATTTAGTTTAAATACATTGTCTTTCAATTGGAACCATTCATTTTCATTTTCCTGACGTCACCTTTTGTTGCCCCTAAAAACGTGCTACTGCCCCTTTAAAAGAGGGTAAGTGAAATTCAGCGATTCTGTAAATAATACTTCATAAACACAGGATATTGTAAAGATGAATGGGAAGCCGTCAAAATGAAAATAATTGCAGGTAGATACGTGTTTTATGTAGAATCCAAAAGATCAATCTTTGTTCTCCTGTCATTCATGAAGTATACGATAGTATATTGATAGGTTTCAAAAGATAAAGTTAGTTCCTCCACTAGGCGATTGCAAGTAATTTTTTAGATTAAGGTGAATGATTTGGCTAACACCAAATTTAAATAACAAAAGTTCTATAAACAATGGTACATGTACATATCCAAAATGGCCAACGTTCAAGACTCTTGTGTGATTAAAGAAAGTAAGTCTTTTACATTTTTAAATGGATATCCCAATTCAATCAGACACTCATGTAATGGACAGACGTTTCCCAAAATTTTTTGGGAAATTTATGTACAAATGTGGGATAATATCAAATTGAAAAAAATCATAATTAACAAATCAACACATTTTTTGTAAAGGAAACTTTAACATGCCCGATAAATATCTGTTTAAAGTTAAGCCCAAATACAAGAAACACATCATTTCTTATCTTAGTTCAAACGATAGAAAAACAAACATGAAAATTGGTTTATTTTTTCCTTCCTAATGTAGTTCTATCAGCCTGTCTTCGAAAACCCTAAATATGTATGAGAGAAAATAGATAACTCGGTCACAGAAAACAGATAAATTCAATTACTAAAGCTTCATTCTGGTAATCATTGAAGGGAAGAGATCGTGTCACCTCGATATCGAGTAGCCACAGAACTTGTTCTCCTTCATTCTTGTCTCTGTGAATATTTGCATACAATATGCATGGGAAACCTCCGATAATGATGCGAGTAGCCTTAAATTAAATTTTCTGTTTGATATGAATATTGTGAACACTTTTAAAATTCATTCATTTCCGAGCTTCTACAATCGTGATTTGCTTTGATCCCTGCATCCTTTTAACGATGCCAATAACCTGAAATTAAATTTGCATATTTTCAAAAATCGTCTTCACATTTTCAGAATGAGGATACTTTCCTCGTTAAATCAATGCTTTGTAATAAAAATCGTTTTATGTCGAAGGATATATTCATAATTATTATGTCAGTGGCATAAATCAAGCTGATTACACCAGATTAAAATGAGTTCTTGTCTGCTTTTATCTAAAATATTACACATTGACATCTGTTTTTTACTTATTGGTAATGATTCTCGTTGATTTGCTCAATTTTGTCAGATTATTATAAATTTCAAGTGTAATGAGGATGATATACAGGGAATTATGTTTATAAAGTTTCCATTACATGTGTTTTGTTTCAGGCCTAAGTATTACAAAAAACTTATCTTCGAGTGATAGAAAAAATGTTTAGTGAATTAACTTTGATTATTCATTATTTTTATTTTTTCTAATTGTATGTATTTGATTCTTGTCCCACAAAACAATTTTAAATTTTCTTTTATGAAAAAAATCTTGACGATGTTTTCGACCAAAATCAAAATTTGAGTCTTTTAAATAGCTTAAAGAAACCACTTCAACAATGGGACAACATTAACTCGCCAACACACTGACACTTGCATAATATTTCCACCTCGTAAAAATATTTTTTCTTTAATCAATAGAGAGTAAATGTCATCTAATCAAAATTTAAATGCATTATATCACAAACATGAGAGTGGCAATATTTATCTAAAGCCAATCAAAGAGAAAGAACACCACTAACAAGAGGTAGCTGTTTACACTTGTCTGAACAAAGATTCCATGATAGGATGTTTATTCGGACCCAGGATTTAAAATCAATACACTTCCTAAGTTCTGGTGGACAAAGATAATGGGCAACTTCAAAGGCAGGATCATTAATGTGACAGGCTCCCAAAATCTTTATAGCTGAAGTGATTACCGTAACAACAATATATTGTGTTGATAATACAACATATATTTTGATATCTTTTACATAATATATAGAAAAAGCAATTTCACATTGATAAAGATATTATTTTATTTCTTATCTAAAACTTTAAGGGGAAAAACATGTACAATAAGCTTGATAAATGTTTCTTTTCAGGTTTCGCCCTTTTTTAAGACAGTGGATCCTAAAACAAAGATTAGGTTCTGAAAGAGGCTTTTCATGTTAGATCATGATGATGCTCACGCAGAACATTAAAACAACAGTACTCAATCAAACTAAATATCCCCGTTGGCCACATTGGCAGAATACAGGCGGGTTGTTTTTCACTGAACATTCTCCAATTATTACTTTACTTCCGGCGTTTCTTGTCCGGATCTCCATAGTACAGGAGGGTGACAACTAATTGATTCACAGACCAACCACAAATGAAGATAACGAAACTTTAGACTATTTAAAACGCTGGTCACCTTAGTTGAGGAAGGTGAAAATTAATTGAATAAAAGACCAACCACAAATGAGGATAATGGATTATAATTTACACATAGTGCGTTTGAATCTTTCAGCAATCTATATAAGAACCCAGACCTTATCAAGCGATAAAATACCAACTAGTAAAATGCTTTCTTTAATTTATATAATATCTAAACACTCATGTACAACTCTTCAAGAACTAATAAGTTAAGGATATTGAATCATGTTTTTTTTTCATATTATTGTGTCAATAAATTAAAAAGATTTTGATAAATAATATACCTGTACCTCTTACAAGTTATGTTTAGTAAAATAAAATCTTAAAATTACCATATGATTTAGTCCAGCTGACACATTTTCAATAAAAGTTTTTTGTCAAAAGCTTGTGTTCAGTAAATAACCTTGCAGAAACAGTCCATGAAGCTAACCAATGATAGATTAAAGGTTGGATATATGATATAAAAGGTACAATTCAGTGATGGAATACGTAAGGCAGAGAGCATAATAAAACTTTGTAAAATTATTCAAAGGATTATATGTGTGGCGCCAAACCCTCCTCTTACAGGTTACACATTTATTTGTAATTTGTAAAACATTCCTTTATGCACGAAAGATTGTCTTAGGATTTCAGTTGCGATGCACAATTGTATATCAAGTGAATGTTTCTCATTCAAAGATGAATTTCATCAGAGCGATTATGCAAATCAATACAATGACTGAATTAGACCATTATCTCTAAAGCTTGTAGAGTGTCAAAGAAAACATCCTGGTGTCTTATTTTTCCCTTTACAGCGGACAGGAAGAAACTTTATCTTGGTTGTATTGTTTGATTGTCATGAAGGAAACAATTTTACCAAGGCAAATCTGTCTATTAAAATGACACTGGTGAAAATGTGTAACAGAATAAATTCTTCAAAAGCAGTTAAAAGTTGGTGTGATATTGCAATACAAATGTTATGGTTAACAACCTGTGCAGTTCAAAAGGTTCATAGACTGTGAAAACATGCAGGAGTGATATTCAATAACTCTTTAAAAGGGACACAAAATTTTGTAAGATAATCCTAAACAGAACTAAACATATCAAAAGTGCTTTGAACAATGTTACATATCCAAAAGGGCCAACATTCCAGACTATCGTGTGATTTAAGGAAATAAGTTAATTCATAATGTCTTTAACATTTGTAGAATTTATATCCCGATTCAATAAGATATTCATGTAATAGACAGAAGTTTCCCAAAAGGTTTGTGTAGATGTATATACAAATGTGTGATGGTATCAAACTGCAAATACAGAATTAGAAAATTGATATCTTTTATTCGGTTAAGGAAAATTTCACATGCTCCATAAATGTTTGTCCCTTACAAGTTAAGACCAAATAAAAGATCATTTTGCATGTCCAAAGGGTTGAAAAACAACCAAAGAAATTGGTTTAAATTTGTGTTCCTAAATGTAGTTTTATCAGCCTGTCTCCAAAACCCCCTAAATATGCATGAGAAAAAACAGATAACTCGATCAAACGAAGAACTTGAATTCAATTACCAAAGCGTTACTTTGGTAATCAGTAAAGTGAAGATATCTTGTCGCCTACTACACAGAACTAGTACTTGTTTTTCCTTCTTTTTCCTTGAACATTTGCATACAATATGCATGGGAAACCTCCGATAACGATGCCAACAACCTTAGATTAAATTTGCATATCTGCAAAATGGAAACAGTACATCATTTAAAGAAACATTGTTTAAAAATTGCATTTTTACACTAAAACAAACTTAAACACGCCATATGACTTTTATTGTTATCATTCATCATATGTCCTGAGTACAACACAAACAATGCATGTTATCGTATTGAAAAAAGATATTGTTATCAGCTCGGTGTGAAGTAGAAGTAGTTTTTAGACTGCTAAACATGGTTGGAGTGATATTCAATAGCTCTTTAACAGGCACCCAAATGTCGATAAGATGAATTAATTCTTAACAGAACTTGAACATTACAAAAGTTATATATGTACAATGAACATATCTAACATTCAGTCCCCAGTGTGTTTATAAGGAAAAGTAAAAATTTAAGTAATATGTCTTTATCATTTTTAATGGATAAGGACATTTCAATCATATATTATCTGATAAACAGAGATTTCCCAGATATTTTGTGGAAAATGATATACAAATGCATGATGGTATCAAACTGAATATAAAAAATAAAGAAATTAAAACTTTTTATTCTGCACAGGGTATTTTAACAAAACAGATAAAAATGTCTCATAACAGTTAACTCAAAATAGAAGAAAAACACCATCATTTTTGCATCTCCGAAGTGTAGAAAAACAAACATGAAAATTGGTTTAATGTTTTGTTCCTAAATGTAGATAAGTCAGTCAAAGCAAACAGATAAATGGGTCAAATGGAGAGCTTGAATTTAATTACCAAAGCTTTTGTAATTGAAGTGAAGAGATCTTCACACCTCGATAGCCACAAACCTTTTCCTCCTCATTCGGGTCACCATGAACATTTGCATACATTAACCCTTACGATGCGGGTCGCGTAATTTTTCGTGACAAAGTTAACTGGCGCGTAAGCCCTCTTGGCTAACTCCGTAACTTTCAGGATAAGGCTATAATTGACTGCAAGCAGTCTTGGCTGCTCCCGGATATAAAATATCAAACCTTTTCTCAAAAATGATTGCGGGTACCCACCTTGCGGCATTCATATCTCACGAACCATTAGAGATAATTCTACAATGTTTACATCATCGTGTAGAAGAAAGAATTCTCTTCATTTCCATGTATCATATGTATATGCGCGCACAAAAACACAGAAACGGCAAGCGTTGCGACAAGTGTCGCAAATTTTATTTTTTACCTCAAAATGATTGAGGGTACCCACCTTGCGGCATTTATATCTCACGAACCATTAGAGATAAATTTATAATTTTTACATCATCGAATAGAGGAGAGAATTGTCTTTATTTTCATGTATCATATGTATATCCGCGCACAAAAATAAAAAAGCGGCCAATCAGGATATAACGGTGGCTGGCACCGGACAAAACAATTCCGCAACGTGGGCTTGTAGAGCAAAAATATATACCCGTATCGTAAGGGTTAAAACGTTGCCAACAACCTTAAATTAAATCAGCATATCTTCAGTAGTCATCTGAATATTTCAGCATTGGGGTACACTCCTCTTTGTTCAAAACCTCTCACCTCTTATGTCAAACTTAATACTTCATATCAGATGGCAGTGACCTGAATGTACAAGATTGAATTAATGTCATCTGCAAAACCTGACCACTGATCAATCAATACGGGTTCATATTAATCAGTAATGATTCTTGTTATATAATCACAATTGCTAGTAATAGTGTGAATGTTGTGAACACTTATAGAATTTCTGAGCGCCTATAATTTATTTTGCTTTGATCCCTGCATCCTTTCAACGATGGCAATAACCTGAAATTAAATTTGCATATCTTCAAAAGTCATCTTCACATTTTCAGAATGAGGATCATTTCCTCTTTAAATACCACGCTCTGTTATAAAAATGATTTTATGTCGAACAATATATCAATATTTTGTCAAATGTCAGTTCCTTAAATCAAGCTGATTACACCAAATTAAAATGAGTCTTTGTTGGCTTTAATCTCACATATTGCACACTGACATCTGCAAAAATAGCCACCTATTCTTTATTCTTGTTTGTAGTTATTGGTAACAAATGAATATTGTGCACAATTTTAAAGGCTTATTGATATTGATTTCGTGTAGTTTCCACTTAGTTTGATCCCTGTGTCTTTAGTTTGCATCTCGATTACCTTGTGCTTTGGATCAACTTACCAACCGTATGTCTATTTGTATGTCTCAATCTGTGCACATTAGAAATTAAAAATTCACAACAGCTTAACGTTAAATGTGATGTCGCTTTGAAATTGTACTCAAACCAACATCAATACCCTTTTCTAATCTTTCATTGAAGATAGATGAATTTAAAACACTCTTCACAACTACATTTCATTAGATCAATATTCATTTCATATTTCTTTAAACTTTTTTCAAAATACCACTGACATTGTGAACGTTCATACAGTCTCTATAATTTGATTATAGCAGGGTCATTTTCCATTTCTAAAAACATTGATCATTAAGTTCTCATGATAAGAACTAAGTACAATTGTATGTGATGATGACTTCATTTATCCTTTTCCATAACATACTATTAACGTACATGCGTAAACAAAACATAAGACCTCTACGAGGTCATTCAGCAAAATGAAAAATCAACTTAATTGATGCTAGAAAAGTTATGCCAAATTGGATCAAACTAGGAATTAAATTAATTTTATTCATTTTCATAGAGTGTATTTGACTGATGTGTCTCCTTTTCACCATTTCAAGAAACAAACAAAAAGAGTCAAATGAAAATAAATTGAATTTAAATCTGAAGTTTTAATATCAAACCACTTTATAAAAATATAGATTATCTAAAGTTGGAAATGTCTGACAATGAAAGAAATATATGTGCTGTATTGCTTACAGTTTGAAGACTTTTAATCCATAAAGGCTTATCAGCTGGTACTTATATCTACACTGTTTAACAGAGGATGTGTGGACAATAGACCATTTAGTTAAATCATTTAACCTTTTTACTCAAACTGACATTAACAAAAGAAAAAGTATATAAGGAAAAACATAAAAAAATTCTCAAATCGTTCATAAAATTATGTTTTTGTAATTGCTAATGTGCTAATTTTCAATTGGAGTATGTCTAATGCAAAATTGAAGACATATTTCGCAAGCAATTGACTGTTTCCAATTTTATTTTCATGGCAATAAAATTCTGAAAACACTTTTGTGTCAAATGTGTCAGAGCAGTCTGATACCTCTTCTCTACATTTAGTATTTAATATCTTCATTTTTCCATTTAAAATGCTGCTCTTTCTTCGCTGTGTTCTTTTATTTATTGAGATTCAGAAAAGGAATTGCATGTATGCTTTGAATAAGTACTTGATTGTACATGTATCTAAACAGACAATAACTTTGTTTGTGTAAATTGATTGGCAAAGTTGCACTGATTAAATAATGAAAGTATTGTATTGTCTATTTTGTAAAGAAGGAAATTAAATTGGTGATAATTTACCCATTAACAATGAGATCAAACAAAATAGTAATAATAATAGTTCCCTTTAGCCTTACTTAATGTAATGTGTGTCTCTGAAAACCCCAAACATGAGTGAGACTAACAGATAACATAGTTAAGTGCAGGGCATGAATTCAATTACAAAATCTTTACCCTGATAGTCAGAAAAGTATGTGATCCGCACACCTCATTAAGGAGAAGGCATAGAATTTGACCTCCTTTATTGTCCTCTTTATGAAATGATGCATTGAATATGCATGAGAGATCTCTGACAATGTTGTCAATTGCCTTATATCAAATTTCCATGTGTTCCTTAGTCATACTGATGTCTTCTTATAAAATCAACCTCATGCTTCTGCCAATAGTCTCTGCCATATAAAGTACATTCTAAAACTTGATATTGTAGTAAATATCAGTTAGTAACCATCTGGGACCAGTTATGTATAATCCATCGTCAATTGGAATCAATGCATTCAAATTATCATTTTCAGGTTTAAAGAAGTAAATCAAAGTCAAAGTTAATCTGAACACAAAGTGTCAATTCCATGTTACACAATGTCTCAACATGACATTCTAAGATTGGGTCGCTAATATGTTAAAAATCCATGTTCAAACTGCAATATAATTTTGATATAGTATTTTACTGTATTTGTCATATTTTTAGCAATAACTTACGACCAACCTTGAGAACATCATACAACAATTAATTAAATAAGAGACCATTTACCAAAATGACCAAACCAGCAGCCCCTGCCTAGTAACATGAAGGCGAATCAAGTGTTGCCATTTCACAATTGCGTTTTTCCCAATATAAACTTGATAGCTGTCCTTGTCGCACGATTTGATTTTCTTCTTTTTTTTCTGAGGCAGGCACTCTTTGCCACCCAATTTGATACCCGTTTGAGGCAATTGCGGTATCTGATACGTGGTGTAAATCACACACATAATGATGATGGCACCCAAAGCTGATTCGTTAAATGCACTTACACTTTCCCAGAGGGTCCTGTACATTGGGCGTCAAAAGAAGTATTTTATTGTTGATTGAAATATGTAAATATGATATCAAACTTTCAACAAAATATTTTTTACCTAGTGATGTATTTCTGTTTTCAAAACTAAATTTCACCACAAACCGCATGCAACTAAGACAATAGGGCTTTAATTGATAGCTTTAATCAACTTTTTTGCCATGTTCCTGTATGCCAATCTGTGCAAACTGTAACCAAAACTGCACAAGTTTTAATGGAATGTCGATTTGAAGTTCATCTATAACAAATATCAATACATTTGAGGGAAGAGCACAAAGTTAGAATGTTTGTAATCAATAATCATCTCTACTCATTTTAATTTTCAGCTTTTTCTTAAGTTTGTATTTTTGAAATGTAATTAAACTATACATTTGCAGCCTATCCTTTTTCATTCAAAACTTCTTTGTAAAATGAATTACTAATAATTTGAAGTGTTGTCATGATGATACATGTATGCATGGATTGTTGTTTATATAGTTTGCACTACATAAGCCTTGTTTCAGGCCTGTTCAGAATTTTCTTTTCAAAACACTTAATCTTGACATCGAATGAAAAGAAAACGTGAAGTTTATTAACATCGCTTAAAACTTGTTAATTTTTTCCTATACATGTATTATGTCATTGTACAACAGAACCATTTCAAAATAGTTTTTTTTTAAAAATAATCTTGAACAATTGTTTTCGACTAAAATCAATAACTTGAGTCTTTTAAAATAGCTAAAGGAAACCACTTCAACATCGGGACAACTCGCCAACAGACTGACACTTTTGCAATATGTCTACTTCGTAAATATATTTTTCTTTGTTCAATAGAGAAGAAATTGTAAATAAAATCATTGCAAACAATCATTCAGTCTATTTGATCAACTAATCAAAGTTGAAATGCATTACATCACAAACATGAGAAGGGCAATATTTTTAAAAGCCAACCAAAGAGACAGAATACCACTAACAAGCTGTATCTGTATCAATAATTGTATTGAAAATGGCCATTTGATAATACAACATATATTTTAACATTGTCTACATTAAATGTAGAATTGGCAATTTCACATTGACGAAGATGATATTTTAACGAGCAAAAGTATAGACACACCTCGAGCATCCATTCGGATTCGTCTGATGGTAGTTCAAATTAACTCTGTTTTTTTTAATTGCAGTGTAATGTTTGAAAGTCGTTCATCAATCAAACACTAAAAAAGGAAAGATCTTTTCATCTACTTTATACTGTTGACGATCTCCAAAGGGATATTTCTTCACTAAAACTTTAGCGATAACGTGTAGAATAAGTGTGATAAAGTTATTTTATCAGGTTTCAACCTTTATAAGACAATGAATCCTGAAACAATGATAAGGTTCTGATTGAAGCTTTTCAAGTTAGATCATGATGATGGTCACAAAGAACAGAAAACAACAATACTTTATCAAATTCAATATTCCCATTGGACACAATGACAGAAATCTGGCTTGTTGTTTTCAATCAACGTTCTCCAATTATTCCTTAACTTCCGGCGTTTCTTGTCCGGGTCTCCATAGTTCAGGAGGGTCACAACTAATTGATTCACAGACCAACCACAAATGAAGATAACAAAACTTTAGACTATTTAGAAACGTCGACTTATAAAACCATAGAATTCTAATATAAAGTTACATGCTCTCATACATGCTCTCATATAATTCCATTTACAGTACACTCATCTACATATCTTCTATTATTAATAAGTTACGGATATTTGATCTTGTTTGTTTCATATATTTGTGGAAATGAATAGAAAAACTTTTTTAGATATTCAATAAGTAATTATATTTCTTATTAGTTGTGTTTAGTAAAATAAATGTTGAAATAATCAGTCCAGCTTACACTTTTCAACTGCCATTTCCTCAATAGTCTTTAACCTTTTTTGAAAAAAGATTGTATTCAGTGATCAAACGAAATGTTGTTAAAGTATCCAAAGGATCATATTCATGGCGCCAAAGCCTCCTCTTAAACTTATTGAATGAATAATTTGCAAAACACGACTCTTTGCAAGAATCAATAAAAACAAAAAGTGTGTCTTCGGATTTCAGTCATGATGCACATTTAAATCGAATCAAATTTGCTGCTTTTTATATGAAGTGGATGTTTCTCTTTAAGAAACGCATTTCATCAGAGCGATTATGCAAATCAATACATTGGCTGAATTAGACCATTATTCCTGAATCTTGTGGCATGTCTAATAAAACAACCGTGTATCTTCTTTTTAAGATGATCAAGAAGAAACTGTTTTTTCATTTTAAAGTTTGATGGTCATGAATGATATAATGAGGAAACATATATGGACGACAACGTCTTTATTCATGAAATGCGACGTTTCGACACAGTTTCTTGTGTCGTTCTCAAGCAGATGAACAAGTTGTGGATAGTAGCATATATACAATGTATAAGTACAATAAACAATAGGTAGAGAACTAACAATTTAAAAGGAGTAAATGTAATTAACAATGGATTAGACTAATGAAGCCAGATATGTACAGTGTAAAGGAGAGTTTACTTAGTTGATTGGTTGAGGAGGACATCATAGGCAGGGGGGATGTAATACCCTTGATCACGGTTGATTGAGGGCTTAATCTTCTTAATCTCCAGTGCTTCTCTGTATTTTATTTGGCGGTATTCCGATTGGTTGATTGCCAGGTGTGTGATTTCAGTCCAGTCTATTTGGTGATTGGGAGTATTTGTTATGTGTTCTGCGGATTTGTCGTCTTGCTTGTTGACCGAGGATTGATGTTCTTTAACTCTTGTTCTGATGGATCGTGACGTTCACTAACATAGCATTGTCCACAGTTGCAGTTTATGTTGTACACCAACCCTTTTGGATTGTTGTTTGATGTTGAACACGTTTTACCATTGGCATGGAGCAAGTTCTGCAAGTTTTTGAGAGGAGGAGAAGATGGTATCAATGCCTGCTTGTTGTTTTAGTAGTCTGCTGATTTGATGTGAGGATTTGCCTACGTAGGGGATGACAATCTTGATTGGGGCTGATTCTGGGCGTGGTGCCGGCCCGTAAAAAAATGAATGATATATATTCTCCAAGAAATATTAATATCTATGAAAACGGGATATTGTAAAGATGAAAACGACGACTTCAAAAATGAAAATAACTGCAAGTTCATGTGTTGTAAGTAGAATCCAAAGAGATCAATCGTTCAATCTCCTCCTGTCATTCAATGAAGGAAGTAAGTAAATTTCTAAATTAAGTTGAGTCATTTGACAATCACCAAATACCAATGATACCAGTTATGTTTTTTGTGCATATACATCCTCATGTTTGCTTTAACATACATCATTATCATTAATATATGGTTCAAAACTTTGTATTGCAGATAATTATAAAATGGTGACTATTAAAGGTTTTTCCTAATTTGGAACATACTATAATCATTTAGAAAAACATTGATTTAAACTTGCATCTTTAACGCTTAAACAGACTAATACAATCCATATCACTGTTTAAAAATAAAAAGTTTGTCCCTTAAACCATCATTTATTTTGCATGTCAAAAGTGTTGCAAAACCAACATAAAAATTGGTTTAAATTGTCGTTCCTTAATATAGTTTTTTTTCAGCCTTTCTAAAAAAACAAAAATATGCATGACATAAAAAAACAGATAACTCTGTCACAGAAAACAGTTCAATCGGTCAAATAGAGAGCTTGAATTCAATAACCATAGTGACGCTTCAGTCAGTAGAATCATTAAAGTGAAGGGATCTTGTTGCCTCGATAGCGAGTAGCCACATAGTTTGTCCTCCTCTTTCTGGTTACCATGAACAATTGCATACAATATGCATGGAAACCCTGCCAACAACCTTTAATTAAATTGACATATCTTCAATAGTCATCTGAATATTTCAGCATTAGGTTAGGTCCTCTCTGTTCAAAACCTCACACCTCTTATGTCAAACTTAATACTTCATATCAGATGACCTGAATGTACATGTACAACATCGAATTATTGTCATCTGCAAAACCTGACTCCTGATTAATTAAGAAGAGTTCATGCTTTTTGATAATGATTCATGTTTATGTATTTTTTTGCCAGTAACAGTTTTAATATTGTGAATTTAATCATTTCCAAACTCTTGTAATTTTAGTTTTTTTTTGTTTTTGTTTTTTTTTGTTTTTTTAAAGTATTACTTTATTGAAACATTGAGTTAAAATTGTCATCTTTGAAACAAGCCGCTAAATGTGATTCTTTTATTCCATTTCAATTGATACATACACTCATGGCAAAAATTGTTGTCACCCCCTAATATTTAATTAAATTGGAGTTTATATCACATTGTATGCATGGCAATGTTGGTTTTCCATGGAAATGTCATTACAGGCATGAAGTTACATTAACTCACACTTTACAATGAACAGTGTCAGCGGTTTCATGTAGACCACGTGCATTTCATTGAAATGATGGAAATTTGTCTCCTTAGGTTTGTCATTTCCATCGATTACTATAGACCTCTTTCATAAGATACAGCTTCACGACTATAGTTTCTGAAAAGCATAGACCATGCCTGGTCCCACTCCACCAGGAATCAGACATGAAATCATTGGCATGAGTCGTGGTGGCGCTTCGAATCGTGTCATTGCTGCAGCATGTAACGTCAGTGTTAGAACTGTTCAAAGGATTAAAAGACTGCACGCCATACAGGGAAATGTTGTTCCGAATAAGTCTTCAGGCCGTCCCAAGAAAACTACGGTTCGTCAGGATAGAATTCTTCTTCGTTTGACCCGACGTCATAGACGTCTTTCGTCTTTGACTCTTGCACAGAGATGGGGGGCTCATATTAATACGCCCATTTGCGGGAGAACTGTAGTGAACAGGTTGCTCCAGCATGGATATAAGGCAAGAAGACCTGCCATCAAACCATTCTGGACACTGGCCAACCGCAGGGCACGGCTTGCTTGGGCGCAGCAGCACCGCAGAATCCAACTTGGACATTGGCGTCACGTCATATTTACTGACGAGTCTCGTTTCCTACTGCATAAGGTGGACAGGAGAATGAGAGTGCGACGTTTACGTGGGGAAAGGCTCAATGACGACTGTCTGCAGCATCAGGTTGCCCACGGTGGCGGTTCTGTACACGTATGGGCAGGAATACACCATAACGGTAAAACGGATCTTGTCGTCCTTCAAGGAAACGTCAACCAGAGGTCGTACAGACGTCTTCTTGAAACCGTTTGCCTCCCACATGCAAGAAGAGTGTATGGCAACAACTTCCTGTT
The DNA here is from genome assembly GCA_916613615.1 of Steromphala cineraria. Taxonomy (NCBI): domain Eukaryota; kingdom Metazoa; phylum Mollusca; class Gastropoda; order Trochida; family Trochidae; genus Steromphala; species Steromphala cineraria. Next base: position 40,981,770 of record OU744730.1, on the reverse strand, counting down.
GCAGGACGATAATGCACCAGCCCATCGTGCACGTACAGTGAACGCTTTCATTCAGGCACAAGGAGTAACAAGATTGCCCTGGCCTTCAAAAAGTCCGGATATGAATCCGATAGAACATGCTTGGGATCAGCTTGACCGTGCACTTAGAAGACTGGACCCTGCTCCTGCAAATTTACAGCAATTGCGGGCTGCTCTTGTGAATGAATGGAACAATTTGGCTGTTGCAAACATCAACACACTGATAGACAGTATGCCTGCCCGAATCATCGCCCTTGAAAATTCCAGAGGCGGTGCTACCCGATATTAGGCTTGTAAATATACTCTTACATGACTGCAGAATGAAATAAAACCGACAATTGAACTTGAAAATGTAATTTGTTTTATTGATACCCATCCAATTGATACTATATGGATACTGTAAAAAATTGCCCTTTTTCACAGGGACCATACATATCCTAGTAGAATTTCTTAAATTGGCCAGCACAAGACCAAAATACAAGCTGGTATGTTTTACGAATGTTTTTCCCAATCACACAAATCATTCTGACAGTTATTGCATGTTTGATTATTTGTCAACACTCAGTTAAACTTGACGTAGCGTTCTCAGTCTGGGGGTGACAACAATTTTTGCAATGAGTGTATTACATATACGTACAACTTTCACATCACCATAATGTTTTACTAGTAACAACATAAAGAGAGACTGGTATATACATATATAAGTAGTACATGCAGGGTTGGGCAAGATTGGTACATGGGCAATGAGGTTAAAGTATTTTATGGATGCTTCAATAAAGAACATCAGGTAACTGTTTCCATTTTTGTAAAAAAGTTTCTAACCTGTTATTTGTTTTGGCTATAAATTTTTCAATTGTGCAAGTAATCTTGAGACAATTAACAAATCCCTCAAAAGAAAGAGCATGTTGTTTTATACTTGAAACATAGATGAATCGCTTGGCCAAAAGAATATGATTAGTTAATGTATCATTTGAACAGAGTCCCAAAAAAATAGTAAATTTTGTAAGTGGCATATCTGAATGAAGAAAGGCATTTAGAAAAGGCCCCAAATCATACCAAAATTTCTTAACAAGTTCACAATCAAAATATACATGTGAAATATCTTCTGAGGTATTTTTACAAAATGTGCACACATCATTGTCAACAAGATTCATCTTCATTAATTCTTTTTTGGTATAAATTATTCTATAGATAAATTTGTATTGAAAATCTAACAGTTTACAGTCATTTGTGCATTTCTTATAGAATCTAAACACATCATTCCAAATTATATCCTGTTGAAAGACATTATTCCAATGCTCAAGTACTTTTGGAACAGTGTTGTTCGCAATCAATTTGTTGTAGAATATCCTTGAGCCTTTTCCATTAGAGATCATATCAAGATGGACAATATTAGTGGTTTCATTGTTCAAGCATATATTTCTTTCACCCAAAAGTTGTCTCCAACAATTTGGAATACTATTTAACAAACGCTGATAGTCTAAAAATGTTCCTCTTATTTTGTATCTCTGTTTTAGAATATCAAAGTTGAGAAATCCATTTTCAACAAAAATATCTCTAATGCAATGTATACCCTTGTCATACCAATGTCTTATTATATATGAAGATCTAAACAAATGATTTAACCAAATGGTTGGGCCAAAATTTGGTCTATGTCATCAATGTCAAATGTATGTTTTTTATAAAACACTCTTCAGGCTAATAAAACATCTCTCCAATAAGGGTTTACATTGTCAGACAAAATGTCAATAGCATTAGAACCAAGAGAAAATAGATTACCTAATGGAAAGATGTTGATAGAGCTGGAGTTTTTCTTCAAGTGCCATTTAAGTGATGATAATTTCAAAGCATTGATAAAGGAATTTATATCAATCATTCTAAGACCTCCATCTTCATGAGTCCTACTGATATAATTTCTTTTGATTTTATCATTTTTATTATTCCAAAGGAATTTGTAAAATATTTTGTTTAGTTCATCAATGAATGTTTTAGGGGGGTTAGGGAGAGCAGAGAAGATATGTACCAGGGTAGAGATTGCTAGAGTTTTAATAACAGTGATTTTCCCAATAAGAGTCAAATTTCTTCTTCGCCAGCTGGCCAGTAATCTATGTATATGTTCTAAGCGTTTTCTTGTATTAATTACCCATAGATCTTTAAGAGAAGCATTGAGAGTTATTCCTAGTATTACAAAGTCCCCATTGTGCCAATCTAAATACAGATCAATAGCTAAGGTGATTTCACTACCTGTCATTGAACCAATCCATATAGCTTTTGTTTTACTTGTGTTTATTTTAAGCCCTGACATTTCATAGAAGTTATTGAGTGTATCAATTGCAGCGGTGAGGCTTTTCTCAGTTCCATCTAAATAAAGCTGTGTGTCATCTGCATATTGACCAAGTTTTTGTTCTAGGCCATTAAGTGTTATGCCCTTTATATCTGGGTTAGATCTTATCATTATCCCCAATATGTCAACTGCAATGATAAAAAGATAGGGCGAGACTGGATCACCCTGTCTACAATCCCTTTCTTGATGGAAAAATGATGAAATATGGCCATTTTGTATCACTGCTGCTGTGTTGTTACTAGTAAGGATGTTAATCCATTTAATAATATTTGGCCCAAATCCAAAAGCTTGCATGGCCTTGATTATAAATGCTTTTGAAATAGTGTCAAAGGCTTTTTCAAAATCTATTAGTAAAAAAAGACCAGGTTTCTTCACCTTTCTTGTTTCAAATATTATATCATAAAGTAGTCTTATATTTTCACTTATACACCTCCCTGGAACAAAACCTGTTTGGTTGTCATGAATTATTGTTTCTAATGTTAGTTTTATTCTATTTGCTATGCATGTACTGATTATTTTGTAGAGATAATTAAGTAGTGAAATTGGGCGCCAGTTTTTTAAAAGTTTTCGGTCTCGGTTTGGCTTGGGTAGACAAGTTATTATTCCTGTATTCATTGTTAATGTAAGTTCACTATTAACAAAAGATTCTTGTACAAACTTACAAATTAATGGTCCTAAATCTTTCCAAAAGAACTTAAAAAACTCAATTGGATATCCATCAATCCCAGGGCTTTTGTCATTCTTCATGGAAAAAACAGCCCTACCTATTTCTTCTAAGCTTATTTCCTTTTCTAGCATTTCAAATTCCTTCTTGTTTATTTTGGGAATATTCAAAATGCTAAAGTCAGTGTTCTTATTTTCTTTGTGATTGTCATCAGCATATAGCTTACTGTAAAACTGTTTCAATTCATTTAAGATACCACCACCATCTGTAATCAATTCACCATTATCTTTAACTACACTATTGATAAGTTTACTACATGTAGTATAGTTTCTGTTTTCTAGGTGACAAAAGTAATTTGTTGGTTAATCACCCTCTTCATACCATTTAATTCTTTTTAAAAACTGATTTCTTTTTATATCTTCTTCATAGATTTGTTCAAGTTGTTTTTTCTTAGCTGTTAGGTCTGCTAAAGACCTTTCATTTAAATTGTTGAAGTTATCTCTAATATCTTCCTCAAGGGATTGTATTTTTTCCTCCAGTTCTATTCTATTCTTTTCACTATTTCTCTTTTTGAAAGAAATAGTCTTTCCTCTTAAATTCATTAAAAATGTTTCAAGAAATAAAGATACTGATATTTTCATTTGAAGTTTTCCATATATTTTTGGAATATTCATTTCATCTTCATTGTCAATGTTTATAGCATATTCATGGATAGTATTTTGTAATGTTTTTGTAACAATGTTAATATATTCTTCATCCTGTAAGAGAGAGGTATTAAACTTCCAATACCCCTATCCTCTTTCAGAGCTTAATTTATTTGAAATTGAAAGTGTAATTGGGGAATGATCAGATTTATATCCCGGGACAATGCTTGTTTTATATGAGACATTAAATAAATCTTGAGAGACTAAGAAAAAATCAAGCCTTGCTTGCTGCTTTGGGTTTTTCTTCCACCAAGTAAATTTCTTTGATTCTCTGTTTTGTTCCCTCCATATATCTACTAAATCTAGTTCTTCGATATTTTCCAAAACAACATTTCTTGCATTAGGGTTGTTGATATTTCTATAATTTTCAAGATCTACTGCAGGGTTAAGCACTAAATTCCAATCACCACAGATGATAATAGATTCATTTCCAAATTCAACAATATCAAGAAATATTTGTTTATAGAATTGGGGTCCATCCTTGTTTGGACCATAGAGGTTGGTTAAGGTAATATTCAAGCCATCTATTGTAATATCAGTTATTATTAAGTTGCCATTTCTATCCATTAGGGATTTATTGACTTTGATTTCCATGTTGTTGTTAAAGAGAATTGCCACACCCCTTGAATTTGATTTAAAAGGGGCAATAATACAGTCCAATCCCCATTCATTTTTCATAATATCTTTATCCTTTTCTGAAATATGTATATCTTGTAAACATATAATTGAGTAATTTTTCTTTTCCATATTTTCATAATTTCTTGTCTCTTATTTCTTTCTGCCAACCCTCTACAATTTGCTGAGACAATTTTTATTCTATCCAAAGCCATACTTACATTTACAGGTACATTGTTGGTTGTGTTTTAGTGTGTTGATACTGAGCTCAATAGAAATGGAATGGAAGTTTTTTGAAAATAAAAGAGAAAACATGGGTGCAAAACAATGAAAGTATTCTCTTCCATCCACCAGAAGATAAATTCTAGTAAAATAATCTTAAATATTGTTGACTAGTCTACGTAGTGTACGTTACTTTACATGACTCGACTAGAGCTTGTCTAATGAAATGTACTGCAGCAAAAAAAAAACACTGCAGGGAACATAAACAAAACGTCTTGATCAAACATCCCAGCTTGTAGTCATAAAATCCTTAGTTTCAGTGAAGGATACCATTTTTCAAAACATATATATCGAAACTAAATCGCATCTTATCCGACAAAATTCATAAATATTCCGGGGGAAAAAATCTTAACAAAACAACATCGTCTAATTTCGTGATCGAAAACTGAACAATAACAAACATATTTCTAAAGGCTATACTGTACCCAACGCAGTATCATATTGATAATACTAGCTTAGAACTTAATGGCAAAAACACATTATTTGTATAATGTCTAGCCTTCGTACATACCTTTCAATTAAATAATGTCCAACATTGCGGTAATCACAATAAAAACCTCGGCTGTTAGTCAACGCTGACAACATAGTCACGTGAATGTAGAAATCACGTGATTGTCACGTGGACAATGTTTGTCAACAACTACACATGTTTTTTTAGTATGTTAACCTTGTAAGTATTACGGCGATCGACAGTGATCTGAGCCACAATTTCTTCAGATTGTCCTCAAGTCCAATATCTTTCCATGCTGAAAGATTGTCGCGGCGGTATTGGAGAATGACATCTACTCCTTTCTCCAGGATCCGTGTCTGAACACGGTGTTGTTGGCGAAGCTCGTATCCTTTCGCGGCTAGGTGTGAGCGCTTCTTCTTTAGGATGACTGGGAGGTCTGTCCGGATGGAGACTTTAATTTCTCGCAGAAGTTTCCATTTCTTGAAAGTGGCCTGGTGTACATCATTTCTGTCCTGCATCTGCACAAATTTAACCACTATTGGCTTTGGAGAGTTTTTAGTGCGTTCCCAGTTGCCTAGGCGCGGGAGCCGGTGAATGTTGATAAACAACATGTCGTGTGCGCGAGGTAGTTCTAGTTTTGAAAACAACTCACGTGTTGCGGCCTCGGGGTCTCTCTCGTCGGGAATTCCATATATGAGGAGATTAGCCTTTCTTTGATAGAGCTCCTGTTGTAGAAACTTCGTTTCTACCTCCGTTTTATAAGTCAGAAATTCTTGTTTGATTTTGTCAATATCCGCTTTGTTGTTGTTAATTTCTTGAGTGTTAAATTCCACTGTTTTGAGCGTTTGGTCCAATGCCGTACGTAGTCCTGAAATGTCCGCACTGATAGAATCAAATTTAGCCGAGATGTCACTGGAGTGTTTCTTCAGGAACTGGTCCAAATGATTTTGTAGTTCGGTAAAGTGGTCGAGTGTAATGGCGACTGCACTAGTTTTCGTCGTCGACTGGGCGTCATTCACTTTTTCGATCGCCGCACTTTTAGACCTTGTCACATATTCATCAAGTTGACCTGACTGATTCAAATGGTTTTCAGTGTCTTTTTGGTTTCTGTTTCGGCCTTTATTTGTAGCCATTTTTAGCTAGATTCTGGCAGATTTAAGAGAGCTAATTTTCAGTGTGTTACTCTCATGTATCGCTTACCGGAAGTCCCTTGTAATTTTCGTTTGCTTTAATCCCTGCATCCTTTTCACGATACCAATTCCAATAACTTGAAATGACATTTGCATATCTTCAAAAAGTCATCTTAACATTTTCAGAATTAGATCTCTCTTCTTTCGCAGACACAATCTCTTGAATAAAAATTGGTTATATGTCAAAGTTAATATTTCATATCATATAAAATGTCTGAGTATCAACTTGATTACACCAGATTAAATGAGTTCTTGTCGGTTTATATCTCATATCTCACACAATGTCATTTTCAATAAATGACCACAGATTCTTGATTTTGGTTTGTACTTTTCGGTAAAGGTTCTAGTTAATGTAATCAATTCTATAAGAAATAGTATGATTTTGTGCACACTTGTAACGTTTTATTGTAATTGATTTCCTGTAGTTTCCAAATTTGTTTCGTCTCTCAGTCCGAAGCTAGCTTTTTTGATTACCTTGTGTTTTCATCAACTTGACCACCATATTTCTGTATGTATACGTCGATCTGTGATCATTTACAATTAAAGGTTAGCCACAAGTGTAGAAGTTAAATCTAACGTCAATTTAACATTCAAATTCATACAAACCTCAATACACTTGTGTAACTTCCTTCCATTGGAATAGGATGGGTTTACATGTAAAACATTCAGCACGATTGCACTTCATTTGATAAATATTCATTCACATCTCTTTCATCCTTTTTCTCTAACAACCATCGCATTCAGTGAGCGTTCATTTAGTATGTCTCAATAACTGAAAACGGGTGGTCATTTCACATTTCTTAGAGCATTGATCATTAAGTTCTTATACTTAGAACTATGTTCAATTGTATGCGATGATGTATTATTTATCCATTTTTCCATAACTTAACAAAGCTCTTCATCTATTATTTCACGATATATAACAATTAACAATTGCATGTAACAATTACATTCTACCATTTTAATCGTCTGTTATATCTTTGAACACAAATACACAGATGATTGATGTTCAAGGTCTTTTTAAATACATCCGGACTACCGCCCTTTATTTGCACTTTCTCCAATTATTTCTTAACCTGAGGCTTTTCTACCCCTGCAGGAGGCCATTCACCTTATTAATTTGACCACAACCAATAGCGTAAACTGGATAGTAATTAATAGCTGTTTTGACAAGACAACAAGAGTAGTTGTATTCAATATGCAGTCACGTTTGTCATCATGATTTCTAACCTGATTGTAAAAAGTGAACGACAAATGTGCACTGATTTCAAATTTCACTGACTATATTGTACTGAAGGAATTCAACTCTAACATAGTATGCCTCCTATCAATGAGCTTAACACGAAATAATTGTCACAAAAACAAATGATATCCATAGGGAAGGATAGGCTAATTTAATTACAAAATTGTTACCCTGATAGTCAAAAAGGTATGACATCTGGACGTCTCAATCAGGAGAAACCAGAGTTTGACCTCCTTTATTCTGCTCTTAATAAACTGTTGCATTGAATATGCATGAGAAATCTCCAATAATGTTGCCAATTGGCTTATATCAAATTTGCATACATCTTCCTTATTCATACGGATGCCTCCTTATAATATCCCCCTCATGCTTCTGCCAATCCTCTGTCATAAAATGGTATAATCAACTAACAGAAATTTGATAGATCTGTCTGCACCAGATTCACATAATTCATCGTCAGTTGCATTCAAATAATCATCTTCTACCTTCAAGAAGTAAATCAAAGTCAATGCAAAGGGTTCTTCAGAACGCTAAGTGACAATTCCATGTTTCCAGGGTCTCAACATTAAAATTGTTACATTGGATCGCTAATCAATAACTTTGTTCAACTAACCTGTCTTCCTCCTGTAATATAATCTGTGCAAACTATAACCAAAACTGCACAATTTTAATGGGATGTCGAGTTGAAGTTCTTCTATAACAAATATCAATACATTTGAGAAATTTCCTTCCATTGAAGAGCATAAAGTGTAAAACGTTTTATTAGAATGTTTCTATTCAATAATCATCTTAATTTATTTCAACCTTCAAATTAGCCTTTCTTGAAACGTAATTTTATTATTTTACATTTGCAGCCTGTTCATTTTCATTTTAAAAGTTCTTTTTAAAGAAATTATTAAAATGTGTATATTTTATCATGATAATATGCATGGGATTGTTATTTATAAAGTTTCAATCACATGCGTCTTGTTTCAGGCCTTATTATATCCTTTTCAAAACACTTAATCCTGACATCAAATAAAAGAAAAATGTAAAGTGAATTCAAATTACTTGACACGCGTTATTTTTTCAACGGGAGAACTCGCCAACACTCGGACCCTAGAAGAATAAGTCCACTTTGCTCAATAGAAAGGAAATTTCAAATCAATCATTGTAACCAATCATTCAGTCTATGTGATCATCTTATCAAAGTTTAAATGCATTGCATTACTATCATGAGAATAATAATATTTGTTTAAAGCCATCAAATAGAAAGAATACCACTAACAAGCTGTAGCTGTTTACACTTGTTTAAACAAAGATTCCATGATAGGATGTTTACTCGGACCCAGGATGTAAAATCAATATCCTTCCGAAGTTTTGGTTGACGAAGGCAATTTCAAAGATTAGTATTATGAATCAGTATTATGAATGTGACGGACTCCCAAAAACTATATTTTTCTAACTGAAGTGATAACTGCTACTAATAATAATTGTGTTGAAAATTGCAATTTGATAATTAAACATATAGTTTGATATCTTCTACATAAAACGGAGCAGTTGCCATTCCATATTGATGAAGATGTTATTTTAATGAGCCAAAATATACACACACAGAGGATCCTTGCGGATTTGTCTAATGGAAATTTCACTTTAACTTCACATTTCGGAATTGCAGCATAAAGTTTGATAATTGTTCATCAATCAAACACTAAGAGAGAAAGGTGTTCTTTAACCAAATCGTTTCAACTCATTTAAACCAATGATCTCCTAAGGGATATTTCTTCACTAGAACTGCAGGAAATATAATGTGTTCATTTAGAAAGATAAATGTTTCTTTTCAAGTTTGCAAACATTTTAACACATTCAATGCTGAAACGAAGATAAGTGTCTGATTGAGCCTTTTCATGTTAGATCATGATGATGGTCACACAGAACATCAAACAACAGTAGTCAATCAAATATTCCTGTTGGTCACATTGGCAGAAATACAGGGTGGGGTGTTTTTCACTGAACTTCTCCAATTATTCCTTAACTTCTGACGTTTCCTTTCCGTTTCCTTTCCTTAGTTCAAGCCGGTGAAAACTAATTGATTCACAGACCAACCACAAATGAAGATAAAGAAACTTTAGACTATTTAGAAACGCGGACCTTATTAAGCCATAGCATACCAATATATAGTTACATGCTTTCATAAATATATATAATCCCTTATACTCTCATCTTCAACTATTCTATTATTAATAAGTTAAGGACATTAAATCATGTTTGTTTCCGATATTTATGGAAATAAATAGAAAAGCTTTTTTATATATATCCAATAAGTACTATATCTCTTATTATTTGTGTTTAGTAAAAAAAATTAGAAATTATCAGTCCAGCTTATGCATTTCAACTGACATTTCCTCAATATTCTTTAACCTTTTTTGTCAAAAGAATATGTTCAAATGTTGTAGAATTATCCAAAGGGTAATATGTATGGCGCCAAAGCCTCCTGTTACATTTCTAGAATGAATAATTTGCAAAACACAACTCTTTGTACGAAACAATAAAAAACAAAAAGTGTGTCTTGGGATTTCAGATATGATGCATATATAAATTGAATCAATTTTGTTGGTATTTATATAAAGTGGATAGTTCTTATCAAGAAATGCAGTTCATCAGAGCGATTATGCAAATCAATACAATGGCTGAATTAGACCATTATTCCTGAATCTTGTGGCATGTCTAATAAAATTCTAGTGTCTTCATTTTCCTTGTAAGAAGATCAAGGAAAACTGTTATTTCATTTTAATGTTTGGTTGTCATCAATGATACATATACTCCAAGGAATATTTTTGGAGAAAAAAAAACATTTTAATGTTATTGTTGATGTTTTATTGAAATTGAATGATATATATTCTTCAAGGAATATTAATATCTCTTTAAATGACAGAGGAGAAAAAAAGTAGCAGTCAACAGTAATAGTCTACCGAAAATATTCATCTCCAACTCCAACATTTATGCAACTAATCATTTCAAATGTCAAGTATTGAAAAGTATTTTATGTATTAATGTCAACAACATAGATAGCTTTACGAGAGAAGTTTAAATTTCTGACAAAAGTATCACTTTAAATTTACACTTGTATGTGTTTTATTATCAAATAATGATACAATGTATAAGATTTACAACATGAATATGATATTCAGTTCCTCACAAACACAAAAATAACGAACAATCATTTGAAAAAAACGTATCAACTTCATAACTATCATTTAATGACTGTGACATTTAGAGTTTCAACGTGTTTAAATTGCTTAAACTATATTAGAGTTTTGAAACAGGGTAAGTGAAATTCAGGGACTTCACAAACGGGATGTTGTAAAGATGAAAACGAATTTATCGAAAATAAAAAAAAGATATGGAATTTTCAGCTTCATCAACTAAAAGCAACTAAAAGAGAAAAAACACTTGATGATATAAAGAAATTTTGTGAGTATAATATTATTTTTTATTCCTTGCTGATAAGTTGATAGATCTTTAATATTATTAAAAACACCATTCCTTACTGATCGTTTTAGTATACTAATGGCATCTCATAATTCCATTTTAATTTCTTTACGTATTGTTAAGCTTAAATACCTTTGGAAAATAATCAACATGGTATGTGAACATAACAAGAATCGTAACAATATCATATGCCGTGCGCCTAAGTGATTCGTAATCAAAATTGGTTTTGTACGGGCGACATGTAAATAAATAGAAAAATATTTTCGTCCTCAAACAAGCCAAGATTTATATGATAAAAACGTGAATTCCATGTCAACATAGAAAATGCCATCTTTCAAATTAATCAATCGTGTTTTGATTGATATAAACAATTTCCTTTTGATTACGAAACCATATCACCATCATCGCAGATTCGCTTTTTAGGATTCGCTTCGACAAGATCACATTAGAAGGTCTATTTTTTTGAGTGATATAATTGATAAAAAATTATTCTAAGTTACGTTTCTATTTTTTTTACAAATGCACTTCTTTCAGCGAAGTCATTTAACACTTTTTTTCAACCTAATGAGGATGTCTCAAGCTTATAAAAATTCTAAAAAATGTCAGTGAGTGTCAATGTTCAAACCTTGTGACGTCCGCACATGGGAGATCTTTTGAATCTGTACTGAAGTTTTGAATCAGTCTGCTGGTCTGAAATATTTATTTATTGCTTTGGGCATCATAGAAGTAGAATATTCTGGATTCAGCACGTCTCTACTGAAGTCGTGACGGTTGTTACAGTCCCATGTTAGACCGGCCGTCACCACCCACCATTGAATCTAACGGCGTCTCCCAATTTCGTTGTGTGTCGCTGCATCATATTCCCGATGTTTCACGCTCTCGTTTAGGGTTCGAGATAGCAATATGGCGCCCCCATCGATGCCGGTAAACTTTTTCCCAACTTTGAATTTTTATTGCAGATTTGGTGATTTAGCTAAGAATTATTAGCCAAAGTTGAAGGATTTATCCATAAACATTGTTTTAAAAGGCTCTTTTTCATTTTTCATTGGAATATTCCTTTAACTCTTGTTCTGATGGGTCGTGACGTTTCACTAACATAGCATTGTCCACAGTTGCAGTTTATTTTGTACACCACCCCTTTTGGATTGTTGTTGGATGTTGAACACGTTTTACCATTGGCATGGAGCAAGTTCTGCAAGTTTTGAGAGGAGGAGAAGATGGTATCAGTGCCTGCTTGTTGTTTAAGTAGTCGGCTGATTTGATTTGAGGGTTTGCCTACGTAGGGGATGACAATCTTGATTGGGGCTGATTCTGGGCGTGGTGCCCCTTAAAAAAAGAAATGAATGATATATGTTCTCCAAGGAATATTAATATCTCTGAAAAAGGGATATTGTAAAGATGAAAACGACGACTTCAAAAATGAAAATAACCTCATGTGTCGTAAGTAGAATCCAAAGAGATCAATCGTTCAATCTCCTCCTGTCATTCAATGAAGGAAGTATGTGAGACATTTGGTAATTGATAGGCTTCAAAAGATAAAGTCAGTTCCTCCCCATGGCGATTGCAAGTAAATTTCTAAATTAAGTTGAGTCATTTGACAATCACCAAATACAAATGATACCAGTTATGTTTTTGTGCATATAGTATTACATCCTCATGTTTGCTTTAACATACATCATTATCATTAATATATAGTTCAAAACTTTGTATTGCAGATAATTATAAAATGGTGACTATTAAAGGTTTTTCCTAAAATGGAACATACTATAATCATTTAGAAAAACATTGTTTTAAACTTGCATCTTTAACACTTAAACAGACTAATACAATCCATATCACTGTTTTAAATAAAAAGTTTGTCCCTTAAACCATCATTTATTTTGCATGTCAAAAGTGTTCCATAACCAACATAAAAATTGGTTTAAATTGTCGTTCCTTAATATAGTTTTTTTCAGCCTTTCTAAAAAAAACCAAACTATGCATATCATAAAAAACTAATAACTCTGTCACAGACAACAGATAAATCGGTCAAATGGAGAGCTTAAATTCAATAACCATAGTGACGCTTTAGTCAGTAGAATCATTAAAGTGAAGGGATCTTGTTGCCTCGATAGCAAGTAGCCACATAAGTTGCCCTCCTCATTCTTGTCACCATGAAGATTTGCATACAATATGCATGGGAAATGGTGCTAAAAACCTTTAATTAAATCAGTATATCCTCAGTAGTCATTGGGTTACGCTCCTCTCTGTTCGAAACCTCACAGCTCCTATGTCAAACTTAATACTTCATATCAGATGGCACTGACCTGAATGTACAACATCGCATTACTGTCACCCGCAAAATTAACTACTGATCAATTAATAAGAGTTCATACTTTTTTGGTATTGAGTCATGTTTATGTAATCCTTTTTGCCAGTAATAGTATGAATATTGTGAACACTTTAAGAATTTAATCATTTCCGAGCTCTTGTAATTTTAGTTTCCTTTGATCGCTGCATCCTTTTCACGATACCAATAACCTGAATTTAGATCTGCATATCTTCAAAAGGTCATCTTAACATTTTCAGAATTGGGACTCTCCACTTTCGCAGACAAAATCTCTTTAATAAAAATTTCATATTTCATGTCATATCTAATGTCTGAGTATCAACTTGATTACACCAGGTTTAATGAGTTCTAGTTGGTTTATATCTTACACAATGTCATCTTCAATTAATGACCACAGATTCTATTTTTGGTTTGTACGGTAATGATTCTCGTTAATGTAATCAATTTTATAAGCATTAGTATGATTTTGTGCTTTATTGTAATTGATTTCCTGTAGTTTCGAATTTGTTTCATCTCTCAGTCCTAAGCTAGCTTTTTGATTACCTTGTGTTTTGATCAACTTACCCGCCATATGTCTGTATGTATACGTCGACCTGTGATCATTTACAATTTAAGGTTAGCCACAAGTGTAGAAGTTAAATCTAACGTCAATATAACATTCAAATTCATACAAACATCAATACACTTGTGTAACTTCCTTCCATTGAATAGGATGGGTTTACATGTAAAACATTCAGCACGATTCCACTTCATTTGATAAATATCCATTCACATCTCTTTCATCCTTTTTCTCTAACAACCATCTCATTCAGTGAACATTCATTCAGTATGTCTCAATATCTAATAACGGATGGTAATTTCCCATTTCTGAGAGCATTGATCATTTAGTTCTCATGCTTAGATGTTCATTTGTATGCAGTAATGTATTAATTTATCCATTTTCAGAACATAACAAAACTATTCATATATTATTTCACGATATATACCAATTAACAATTGCATGTAACAATTAAATACACATACAATACAAATACACAGATGATTGATGTTGAAGGTCTTGTTAAATACATCCGGACTACCGCCCTTTATTTGAACTTTCTCCAATTATTTCTTAACCTCAGGCTTTTCCTCCCCCCGCATGCGGCCATTAACCTTGTTTATTAGACCACAACCAATAGCGTAAACTGGATACTAATTAATTGCTGTTTGACAAAACAACAAGAGCAGTTATATTCAAGATGTAGACACGTTTGTCATCATGATTTCTAACCTGATTGTAAAAAGTGATTTGCATTCTATATCAAATTTAATTGACTATATTGTATTGAAGGAATTATAATTATAACATAGTTTGCCTCCTATCAATGAGCTTAACACAAAAGAATAATTGTCACCAAAACAGTTGATATCCATAGGGAAGGATAGGCTAATTTAATTACAAAATTGTTACCCTGATAGTCAAAAAGGTATGACATCTGGACGTCTCAATCAGGAGAAGCCAGAGTTTGACCTCCTTTATTCTGCTCTTAATAAACTGGTGCATTGAATATGCATGAGAAATCTCTGATAATGTTGCCAATTTGCTTATATCAAATTTGCATACATCTTCCTTATTCATACGGATGCCTCCTTATAACATCCCCCTCATGCTTCTGCCAATCCTCTGTCATAAAATGGTATAATCAACTAACAGAAATTTGATAGATCTGTCTGCACCAGATTCACATAATTCATCGTCAGTTGCATTCAAATTATCATCTTCTACCTACAAGAAGTAAATCAAACTCAATGCAAAGGGTTCTTCAGAACGCTAAGTGACAATTCCATGTTTCCAGGGTCTCAACATTAAAATTGTTACATTGGATCGCTAATCAATAACTTTGTTCAACTAACCTGTCTTCCTCCTGTAATCCAATCTGTGCAAACTCTAACCAAAACTGCACAATTTTAAGGGGATGTCGAGTTGAAGTTCTTCTATAACAAATATCAATACATTTGAGAAATTTCCTTCCATTGAAGAGCATAAAGTGTAAAACGTTTTATTAGAATGTTTCTATTCAATAATCATCTTAATTCATTTCAACTTTCAAATTAGCCTTTCTTGAAACGTAATGTTACTATTTTACATTTGCATCCTGTTCTTTTTCATTTTAAAACTTCTTGTTTAAGGAATGATGAAAATGTCCACTTTGCTCAATAGAAAGGAAATTTCAAATCAATCATTGCAATCAATCATTCAGTCTATGTGATCATCTAATCAAACATTAAATTCATTACATAACTAACATGAGAATGACAATATTTGTTTAAAGTCAATCAAATAGAAAGAATACCACTAACAAGATGTAGCTGTTTACACTTGTCTGAACAAAGATTCCATGATAGGATGTTTACTCGGACCCAGGATGTAAAATCAATATCCTTCGGAAGTTTTGGTTGACAAAGGCAATTTCAAAGACAGGATTATGATTGTAACGGGCTCCCAAAATTTTTATTTTAATAACTTATGATAAACGCTACTAATGGGCAACTTCTAAGACAGTATTATGAATGTGACGGACTCCCAAAAACTATATTTTTCTAACTGAAGTGATAACTGCTACTAATAATAATTGTGTTGAAAATTGCAATTTGATAATAAAACATATATTTTGATATCTTCTACATAAAACGGAGCAGTTGCCATGCCATATTGATGAAGATGTTATTTTAATGAGCCAAAGTATATACACACATAGAGCATCCTTTCGGATTTGCCTGATGGTACCTCCACTTTATCTTCACATTTCGGAATTGCAGCATAAAGTGTGATAATCGTTCATCAATCAAACACTAAGAGGGAAAGGTGTTTTTTAACAAAACCGTTTCAACTCATTTAAACCGATTATCTACTAAGGGATATTTCTTCACTAGAACTGCAGGAAACATAATGTGTTCATTTAGAAAGATAAATGTTTCTTTTCAAGTTTGCAAACATTTTAACACATTCAATGCTGAAACGAAGATTAGTGTCTGATTGAGCCTTTTCATGTTAGATCATGATGATGGTCACACAGAACATCAAACAACAGTAGTCAATCAAATATTCCTGTTGGTCACATTGGCAGAAATACAGGGCGGGCTGTTTTTCACTGAACTTCTCCAATTATTCCTTAACTTCTGACGTTTCCTTACCGGGTCTCCTTAGTTTAAGAGGGTGAAAACTAATTGATTCACACAGACCAACCACAAATGAAGATAAAGAAACTTTAGACTATTTAGAAACGCGGACCTTATTAAGCCATAGCATACCAATATATAGTTACATGCTTTCATAAATATATATAATCCCTTATACTCTCATCTTCAACTATTCTATTATTAATAAGTTAAGGACATTAAATCTTGTTTGTTTCCGATATTTATGGAAATAAATAGAAAAGCTTTTTTATATATATCCAATAAGTACTATATCTCTTATTATTTGTGTTTAATAAAAAAAAATAGAAATTATCAGTCAAGCTTACGCATTTCAACTGACATTTCCTCAATATTCTTTAACCTTTTTTGTCAAAAGAATGTGTTCAAATGTTGTAGAATTATCCAAAGGGTAATATGTATGGCGCCAAAGCCTCCTGTTACATTTCTAGAATGAATAATTTGCAAAACACAACTCTTTGTACGAAACAATAAAAAACAAAAAGTGTGTCTTGGGTTTTCAGATATGATGCATATATAAATTGAATCAATTTTGTTGGTATTTATATAAAGTGGATGGTTCTTATCAAGAAATGCAGTTCATCAGAGCGATTATGCAAATCAATACAATGGCTGAATTAGACCATTATTTCTGAATCTTGTGGCATGTCTAATAAATTTCTAATGTCTTAATTTTCCTTGTAAGAAGATCAAGGAAAACTGTTATTTCATTTTAATGTTTGGTTGTCATCAATGATACATATACTCCAAGGAATATTTTTGGAGAAAAAAAACATTTTAATGTTATTGTTAATGTTTTATTGAAATTGAATGATATATATTCTTCAAGGAATATTAATATCTCTTTAAATGACAGAGGAGAAAAAAGTAGCAGTCAACAGAAAATATTCATCTCCAACTCCAACATTTATGCAACTAATCATTTTCAAATGTCAAGTATTGAAAAGTATTTTATGTATTAATGTCAACAACAGAGATAGCTTTACGAGAGAAGTTTAAATTTCTGACAAAAGTATCACTTTAAATTTACACTTGTATGTGTTTTATTATCAAATAATGATACAATGTATAAGATTTACAACATGAATATCATATTCAGTTCCTCACAAACGCAAAAATAATGAACAATCATTTGAAAAGAACGTATCAACTTCATAACTATCATTTAATGACTGTGACATTTAGAGTTTTCAACGTGTTTAAATTGCTTAAACTATATTAGAGTTTTGAAAGAGGGTAATTGCAATTCAGGGACTTCACAAACGGGATGTTGTAAAGATGAAAACGAATTTATCGAAAATAAAAAAACTGCAAGTAGATTTGTGTTGTGAGAAGAATCCGAAGGTATCAATCTTTCTTTCTCCATCTGTCATTCAAGGAAGTGTGCGAGACATTTGGTAATTGATAGGCTTCGAAAGATAAAGTCAGTTTCTCCCCTAGGAGATCTCTAGATTAAGTTGAGTCATTTGGCAAACACCTAATACCAATAACATAAGTTATATTTTTGTGCATATAGTTCTTAATGTTTGTTTTAATATACATGCATGTTTTTCATTAGTATCTAGTTCAATAATGTGGATGGCAGACCTTTGATAATTTGTAAATAATGAAGTTTTTCCGATAAATGGAACAAAACTTGAATTGGCCATATGACTTTTATTGGTATCATTCATCTTATCACATGTCCTTAATACAACAAAAACAATGCATGTTATTGTATTGGAAAAACGTACTTATTGTTTTCACACGGTGTGAAGTACAAAAGGTTTTTAGACTGTGAAACATGGCAGGAGTAATATATGTTTCCAATAGCTTTTGAACAGGGACAAAAAAAAACTAATCATGAACAGAACCTTGAACATAACAAAAGTTGTATGTGCAATGTACATGTTCAAAAGGACCAACATTTGAGACTCTCGTGAGATTCAGTGAAATAAATAATATGTCTTAACCGTTTTAATGGATATGGACAGTTCAATCAGAGGTTTCCTAAAATAAAAGAAACACATTATTTCTTTTCTTTGTCCAGAGAATAATAAAACAAACATGAAAAATGATTTAATTTGTTCTTCCTAAATGTAGTTTTATCAGCCTGTCTTCAAAAACCCTAAATATGTATTAGAGAAAACAGAAAACTCGATCAAAGGAAACTGATAAAACGGTCAAATGGAGAGCTTGAATTCAATTACCAATGTTTTACTCTGGTAATCAATGAAGTGAAGGGATCTTGACTCCTCGATAGCGAGTAGCCACAGAACTTGTCCTCCTCGTTCTTGTTTCCATAAATATTTGCATACACTATGCATGGGAAACCTCCAATAACGATGCCAGTAACCTTAAATTAAATGTTCATATCTGTAATAGTCATCTGAACATTTTCAGAACCCTTCTCTCTGTTCAATACCTTAAAAAATTGGTCTATGTCAAACTGAATAATTTACATCAGATGGCAGTGACCTGAATACAAAAGGTTGAGTTAATGTCATCTGCAAAACCTGACCACTGATCAATCAATAAGGGTTCATATTAATCAGTAATGATTCTTCTAATGTAATCCCATTTGCTAGTAATAGTGTGAATATTGTAAACATTTTAAGAATTTAATCATTTCCGAGCGATTATAAGTGTAGTTTGCTTTGATCCCTGCATCCTTTAAACGATGCCAATAACCTGAAATTAAAATTGCATATCTTCAAAAGTCATCTTCACATTTTCAGAATGAGGATAATTTCCTCTTTAAACCAATGCTCTGTTATAAAAATGGTTCTATGTTGAACAATATATCAATATTATGTCAAATGTCAGTTCCTTAAATCAAGATGATTACACCAAATTAAAATGAGTCTTTGTTGACTTTTATCTCAATTATTACACAATGACATCTGCAAAAATAGCCACCTTTTCTTTATTCTGGTCTGTACTTAGTGGTAACGAATGAGTACCCTTTTCTAATCTTTCATTGAAAAGGGAAGAGTTTAAAACACTCATCATAATTACATTTCATTAGATCAATATTCATTCCATTTCTCATTAAACCTTCTTCAAAATACCACTCATATTGTGAACGTTCATACAGTCTCTATAATTTGATATAGCAGGGTCATTTTACATTTCTAAAATCATTGATCATTAAGTTCTCATGTTAAGGACTTAGTACAATTGTATGTGATGATGTTTTCATTTATCCTTTTTCATATAATATTATTAACGTACATGTGTAAACAAACATAAGACCTCTACGAGGTCATTCAGCAAATTGAAAAGTCAACTTGATTAATGCTAGAAAAATTATGCCAAAGTCGATCAAACTAGGAATTAAATTCATTTTATCCATTGAGTGTTTTTGACCTATGTGTCTCATTTTCACCATTTAAAGGAACAAACAGAAAAAGTCAAATAAAATAAATTGAATTAAAATCTTCACCACTTTATGAAAATAAGAAGTTAGAAATGTCATTTAAATGTCTGACAATTCAAGAAATATATGTGCTGTATTGCTTACAGTTTGAATACTTTTACTTCATTAAGGCTTATCAGCTGGTACTAATATCTACACTGTTTAAAAAAGGATGTGTGGGTGGGACAATAGACCTTTTAGTTATATCATTTAACCTTTGTATTTAAACTGACATTAACAATAAAAAAATTATATAAAGAACAACATTCAATTTTCCTCAAATCGTTCATGAACTTATGTATTTGTAATTCAGGTGCGTCATTTGCTAATTTTCAATTGGAGTATGTCTAATGCAAAATTGAAGATATATTTCAAGAGTAATTGACTGTTTCCAATTTTATTTTCATTTTGAAAACATTTTTGTGTCAAAGGTTAATACCAGAGCAGTCTGATAGCACTTCTCTACATTTAATATTTAATATCTTCATTTTTTTCATTTAGAACGCTGCTCTTTTTTTCGCTGTGTTCTTTTATTTATTGAGATTCAGAAAAGAAATTGCATGTATGCCTTGAATAAGTACTTGATTGTACATGTATCTAAACATAAAGTAACATGCACTGGATAATGAAAAGTGCCAATCGACCTGATTTCAATGTCACTTTTTCATGATTCCTTAAGTTTTTGTTTGTGTAAATTGATTGGCAAAGTTGCACTGATTACATAATGAAAGTATTGTATTTTGTAAAGAAGGAAATGAAACTTGGGGATAATTTTACCCAATAACAATGATATCAAACAAAATAGTAATACAAATATTTTCAAGAACATTTGCCTATCCATAGGGATAGAAAATAATACTAATGCTTCCCTTTAGCCTTACTTAATGTAATTTGTGTCTCCGAAAACCCAAAACATCACAGAAAACATGGTCAAGTGCCGAGCATGAATTCAATTACAAAATCTTTACCCAGATAGTCAGAAAGGTACATGTATGACATCCGCACACCTAATTAAGGAGAAGGCATAGGATTTGACCTCCCTTATTGTCCTCTTTATGAAATGTTGCATTGAATATGTATATGAGAAATCTCTGACAATGTTGCCAATTGCCTTATATCAAATTTCCATTTGTTCCTTAATCATACTGATGCCTTCTTATAACATCACCCTCATGCTTCTGCCAATAGTCTCTGCCATATATAGTACATTCTAAAACTTGATATTGTAGTAAATATCAGTGAGTAACCATCTGGGACCAGTCATGCATAATCCTTCGTCAATTGGAATCAATGCATTCAAATTATGATTATCAGGTTTAAAGATGTAAATGAAAGTCAATGTTAATCTGAACACTTAGTGTCAATTCCATGTTACACAGTGTCTCAACATGACATTATAAGATTGGGTTATAATAATATGTTAAAAATCCATGTTCAAACTGCAGTATTTTATTTAGTATTTTACTGTATTTGTCGTCTTATATCAGCAATATCGGGTTTTTCCCAATATACACTTGATAGCTGTCCTTGTCGCAAGATTTCTTCTTTTTTTCTTAAGCAGGTACTCGTTGTCACACAATTTGATACCCATCGGAGGCAATTGCGGTGAGACGTGGTGTAAATCACACACATAATGATGATGGCAACCAAAAAATGATTCGTTAAATGCACTTACACTTTTGCAGAGGGTCCTGTACTTTGGACGTCAAAAGAAATATTTTATTGTTGATTGAAATATGTAAATATGATATCAAACTTTCAACAAAAGATTTTTTACCTAGTGATGTATTTCTTTTTTCAAAACTAAATTTCATCACAAACCGCATGCAACTAAGACAATGGGGCTTTAATTGATAGCTTCAATAAACTTTTCTGCCATGTTCCTGTATGTCAATCTGTGCAAACTATAACCAAAACTGCACAAGTTTTAATGAGATGTCGATTTGAAGTTCATCTATAACAAATATCAATACATTTGAGCACAAAGTTAGAATGTTTGTAATCAATAATCATCTCTACTCATTTCAATTTTCAGCTTTTTCTTAAGTTTGTATTTTTTAAATGTAATTAAACTATACATTTGCAGCCTATCCTTTTTCATTCAAAACTTCTTTGTAAAATGAATTACTAATGATTTTAAGTGTTGTCATGATGATACATGTATGCATGGATTGTTGTTTATATAGTTTGCACTACATAAGCCTTGTTTCAGGCCTGTTCAGAATTTTCTTTTCAAAACACTTAATCTTGACATAGAATGAAAAGAAAACGTGAAGTTTATTAACATCGCTTAAAACTTGTTATTTTTTCCTATACATGTATTATGTCATTGTACAACAGAACCATTTCAAAATAGTTTTTTTTTAAAATAATCTTGAACAATGTTTTCGACTAAAATCAATAACTTGAGTCTTTTAAAATAGCTAAAAGAAACCACTTCAACATCGGGACAACTCGCCAACAGACTGACACTTTCGCAATATGTCTACTTCGTAAATATATTTTTCTTTGTTCAATAGAGAAGAAATTGTAAATAAAATCATTGCAAACAATCATTCAGTCTATTTGATCAACTAATCAAAGTTGAAATGCATTACATCACAAACATGAGAAGGGCAATATTTTTTAAAGCCAATCAAAGAGACAGAATACCACTAACAAGCTGTAGCTGTATCAATAATTGTATTGAAAATGGCCATTTGATGATACAACATATATTTTGACATTGTCTACATGAAATGTAGAATTGGCAATTTCACATTGACGAAGATGATATTTTAATGAGCAAAAGTATAGACACACCTCGAGCATCCATTGGGATTCGTCTGATGGTAGTTCAAATTAACTCTGTTTTTTTTAATTGCAGTATAATGTTTGATAGTCGTTCATCAATCAAACACTAAAAAAGGAAAGATCTTTTCATCTACTTTATACTGTTGACGATCTCCAAAGGGAATTTTCTTTACTAAAACTTTAGCGATAACATGTAGAATCAGTGTGATAAAGTTATTTTATCAGGTTTCAACCTTTATAAGACAATGAATCCTGAAACAAAAATAAGGTTCTGATTGAAGCTTTTCAAGTTAGATCATGATGATGGTCACAAAGAACAGAAAACAACAATACTTTATCAAATTCAATATTCCCAATGGACACAATGACAGAAATCTGGCTTGTTGTTTTCACTCAACGTTCTCCAATTATTCCTTAACTTCCGGCGTTTCTTGTCCGGGTCTCCATAGTTCAGGAGGGTCACAACTAATTGATTCACAGACCAACCACAAATGAAGATAACGAAACTTTAGACTATTTAGAAATGCCGACTTATAACGTCATAGAATACTAATATAAAGTTACATGCTCTCATACATGCTCTCATATAATTCAATTTACAGTACACTCATCTACAAATCTTCTATTATTAATTAGTTACGGATATTTAATCTTGTTTGTTTCAGATATTTGTGGAAATAAATAGAAAAGCTTTTTTAGATATTCAATAAGTAATCATATTTCTTATTAGTTGTGTTTAGTAAAATAAATGTTGAAATAATCAGTCCAGCTTACACTTTTCAACTGACATTTCCTCAATACTCTTTAACCTTTTTTTGAAAAAAGATTGTATTCGGTGATCAAACCAAATGTTGTTCAAGTATCCAAAGGGTCATATGTATGGCGCCAAAGCCTCCTCTTACACTTGTAGAATGAATAATTTGCAAAACACAACTCTTTGCAAGAATCAATAAAAGCCAAAAGTGTGTCTTGGGATTTCAGTCATGATGCACATTTAAATCGAATCAATTTTGTTGCTTTTTATATGAAGTGGATGTTTCTCATTAAGAAACGCATTTCATCAGAGCGATTATGCAAATCAATACAATGGCTGAATTAGACCATTATCCCTGGATCTTGTGGCATGTCTAATAAAACAACCTTGTATCTTCTTTTTAAGATGATCAAGAAGAAACTGTTTTTTCATTTTAAAGTTTGATGGTCATGAATGATATAATGAGGAAACATATATGGATGACAACGTCTTTATTCATGATATGCAACGTTTCGACACAGTTTCTTGTGTCGTTCTCAAGCAGATGAACAAGTTGTGGATAGTAGCATATATATAAGTACAATAAACAATAGGTAGAGAACTAACAATTAAAAAGGAGTAAATGTAATTAACAATGGATTAGACTAATGAAGCCAGATATGTACAGTGTAAAGGAGAGTTTACTTAATTGATTGGTTGAGGAGGACATCATAGGCAGGGGGGATGTAATACCCTTGATCACGGTTGATTGAGGGCTTAATCTTCTTAATCTCCAGTGCTTCTCTGTATTTTATTTGGCGGTATTCTGATTGGTTGATTGCCAGGTGTGTGATTTCAGTCCAGTCTATTTGGTGATTGGGAGTATTTGTTATGTGTTCTGCGGATTTGTCGTCTTGCTTGTTGACCGAGGATTGATGTTCTTTAATTCTTGTTCTGATGGATCGTGACGTTCACTAACATAGCATTGTCCACAGTTGCAGTTTATGTTGTACACCAACCCTTTTGGATTGTTGTTTGATGTTGAACACGTTTTACCATTGGCATGGAGCAAGTTCTGCAAGTTTTTGAGAGGAGGAGAAGATGGTATCAATGCCTGCTTGTTGTTTTAGTAGTCTGCTGATTTGATGTGAGGATTTGCCTACGTAGGGGATGACAATCTTGATTGGGGCTGATTCTGGGCGTGGTGCCGGTGCCCCTTAAAAAAATGAATGATATATATTCTCCAAGGAATATTAATATCTATGAAAACGGGATATTGTAAAGATGAAAACGACGACTTCAAAAATGAAAATAACTGCAAGTTCATGTGTTGTAAGTAGAATCCAAAGAGATCAATCGTTCAATCGCCTCCTGTCATTCAATGAAGGAAGTATGCGAGACATTTGGTAATTGATAGACTTCAAACGATAAAGTCAGTTCCTCCCCATGGCGATTGCAAGTAAATTTCTAAATTAAGTTGAGTCATTTGACAATCACCAAATACCAATGATACCAGTTATGTTTTTTGTGCATATACATCCTCATGTTTGCTTTAACATACATCATTATCATTAATATGGTTTTAAAACTTTGTATTGCAGATAATTATAAAATGGTGACTATTAAAGGTTTTTCCTAATTTGGAACATACTATTAATTATTTAGTAAAACATTGATTTAAACTTGCATCTTTAACACTTAAACAGACTAATACAATCCATATCACTGTTTTAAATAAAAAGTTTGTCCCTTAAACCATCATTTATTTTGCATGTCAAAAGTGTTGCAAAACCAACATAAAAATTGGTTTAAATTGTCGTTCCTTAATATAGTTTTTTTCAGCCTTTCTAAAAAAAACAAAATATGCATATCATAAAAAACTGATAACTCTGTCACGGAAAACAGATAAATCGGTCAAATGGAGAGCTTAAATTCAATAACCATAGTGACGCTTTAGTCAGTAGAGTCATTAAAGTGAAGGGATCTTGTTGCCTCGATAGCGAGTAGCCACATAAGTTGTCCTCCTCATTCTTGTCACCATGAAGATTTGCATACAATATGCATGGGAAACCTGCCAACATCCTTTAATTAAATTGTCATATCTTCAATAGTCATCTGAATATTTCAGCATTAGGTTAGGTCCTCTCTGTTCAAAACCTCACACCTCTTATGTCAAACTTAATACTTCATATCAGATGGCAGTGACCTGAATGTACTGTCAACCGCGAAATTAACTACAGATCAATTAATAAGAGTTCATCCTTTTTGGTATTGAGTCATGTTTATGTAATCTTTTTTGCCAAGAATAGTATCAATATGGTTAACACTTTTAGAATCTAATCATTTCCGAGCTCTTGTAATTTTAGTTTGCTTTGATCTCTGCATCCTTTTCACGATACCAATAACCTGAAATGAGATTTGCAATTCGAAATCAGATCTTCAAAATGTCATCTTAACATTTCCAGAATTAAGACTCTCCACTTTCGCTGACACAATTTCTTTAATCAAAATTTAATATTTCAGATCATATCTAATGTCAGAGTATCAACTTGATTACACCAGATTTAATGAATTCTAGTTGGTTTATATCTCATATCTTACAAAATGTCATCTGCAATTAATAATCACAGATTCTATATTTTGGTTTGTACTTCTCGGTAATGATTCTCGTTAATGTAATCAATTTTATAAGCATTAGTATGATTTTGTGCTTTATTGTAATTGATTTCCTGTAGTTTCGAATTTGTTTCATCTCTTAGTCCTTAGCTTGCTTGTTCGATTACCTTGTTTTTGATCAACTTGCCCATCATATGGCTGTATGTCTGCACATTTACAATTAAAGGTTAATCACAAGTGTAGGAGTTTAATCTGACGTCGATTTAACATTCAAACTCATACAAACATCAATACACATGTATAACTTCCTTCAAATAAAACGGGATGGGTTTAAAACATTCATCGCGATTACACTATTCATTCACATCTCTTTTAACTTTGTCTTCTACCAACCATCTCATTCAGTGAGCGTTCATTCAGCATGTCTCAATATCTGAAAACGAGTATTCATTTCACACTACTTAGAGCATTGATTATTAAGTTCTTATACTTGGAACTATATGTTCATTTGTATGTGATAATGTATTGATTTATCATTTTTTAAAAACATAACAAAACTATTCATATATTAGTTCACGATATATACCAATTAACAATTGCATGTAAAAATTAAATACACATACAATACAAATACACAGATGATTGATGTTCAAGGTATTGTTAAATACATCCGGACAACAGCCCTTTATTTGAACTTTCTCCAATTATTTCTTGACCTGAGGCTTTTCTCCCCCTGCAGGAGACCACTCACCTTATTAATTTGACCATAACCAATAATGTAAACTGGATACTAATTAATTGATGTTTTGACAAGACAACAAGAGCAGTTGTATTCAATATGTAGTCACGTTTGTCATCATGATTTCTAACCTGATTGTAAAAAGTGATCGACAAATTTGCTAAATACAAAAGGATAATTGTCACCAAAACAGTTGATATCCATAGGAAGGATAGGCCAATTTAATTACAATATTGTTATCCTGATAGTCTAAAAGGTATGACATCTGAACGTCTCAATCAGGAGAAGCCAGAGTTTGACCTCCTTTATTCTGCTCTTAATGAAATGTTGCATTGAATATGCGTGAGAAATCTCCGATAATGTTGCCAATTGGCTTATATCAAATTTGCATACATCTTCCTTATTCATACGGATGCCTCCTTATAACATCCCCCTCATGCTTCTGCGAATAGTCTCTGTCATAAAATGGTAAATCTACTAACAAAAATGTGATAGATCTGTCTGCACATAATTCATCGTCAGTTGGACTTAATGCATTCAAATTATCATCTTCTACCTTAAAGAAGTAAATCAAAGTCAATGCAAAGGGTTCTTCAGAACGCTAAATGACAATTCCATGTTTCCAGGGTCTCAACATTAAATTGTTACATTGGATCGCTAATCAATATGTTTGTTCAACTAACCTGCCTTCCTCCTGTAATCCAATCTGTGCAAACTGTAACCAAAACTGCACAATTTTAATGGGATGTCGAGTTCTTCTATAACAAATATCAATACATTTGAGAAATTTCCTTCCATTGAAGAGCATAAAGTGTAAAACGCTTAACGTTTCCATTCAATAATCATCTTAAATCATTTCAACTTTCAAATTAGCCTTTCTTGAAACGTAATTTTACTATTTTACATTTGCAGCCTGTTCTTTTTCATTTTAAAACTTCTTGTTAAAGGAATTATTAAAATTTGTATATTTTATCATAATAATATGCATGGGATTGTTATTTATAAAGTTTAATCACATGCGTCTTGTTTCAGGCCTTATTATTTCCTTTTCAAAACACTTAATATTGACATCAAACAAAAGAAAAATGTGAAGTGAATTCAAATTGACATCAAATAAAAGAAAAATGTAAAGTGAATTCAAATTACTTGACTTATTTTTTCAACGGGAGAACTTGCCAACACTCCGACACTTGCAGAATACGTCCACTTTGCTCAATAGAAGGAAATTTCAAATCAATCATTGCAACCAATCATTCAGTCCATGTGATCATCTAATCAAAGTTTAAATGCATTACATTACTAACATGAGAATGACAATATTTGTTTAAAACCAATCAAAGAGAAAGAATACCACTAACAAGATGTAGCTGTTTACACTTGTCTGAACAAAGATTCCATGATAGGATGTTTACTCGGACCCAGGATGTAAAATCAATATCCTTCGGAAGTTTTGGTTGACAAAGGCAATTTCAAAGACAGGATTATGATTGTAACGGGCTCCCAAAATTTATGTTTTTATAACTTAAGTGATAAACGCTACTAATGGGCAACTTCTAAGACAGTATTATGAATGTGACGGACTCCCAAAAACTATATTTTTCTAACTGAAGTGATAACTGCTACTAATAATAATTGTGTTGAAAATTGCAATTTGATAATAAAACATATATGTTGATATCTTCTACAAAAACGGAGCAGTTGCCATTCCATATTCATGAAGATGTTATTTTAGTGAGCCAAAGTATATACACACATAGAGCATCCTTTCGGATTTGCCTGATGGTACTTCCACTTTATCTTCACATTTCGGAATTGCAGCATAAAGTGTGATAATCGTTCATCAATCAAACACTAAGAGGGAAAGGTGTTTTTTAACAAAACCGTTTCAACTCATTTAAACCGATTATCTACTAAGGAATATTTCTTCACTAGAACTGCAGGAAACATAATGTGTTCATTAAAAGTAGATTTGTGTTGTGAGAAGAATCCGAAGGCATCAATCATTTTACTCCCTCCTGTCATTCAAGGAAGTGTGGGAGACTTTTGGTAATTGATAGGCTTCGAAAGAGAAAGTCAGTTTCTCCCCTAGGCGATTGCAAGTAAATTTCTAGATTAAGTTGAGTCATGTGGCAAACACCTAATACCAATAACATAAATTCTATTTTTTGCATATAGTTCTTAATGTTTGTTTTAACATAAAACGTAAAAATGGCACAGCATTTAACAAACCCGCTTTCAGTGACGTAATCATCATGCGTGTAGGATTTACTACGTGTCTCAAGTACCGTATATGTGTTCGATGGGTAACAACTTTGGCAGCAACGAATACCTAATTCTGAGAAAAAGAAAATGAAATTTAGTCCTGCGTGACAAAGACGGTTTTAAAGCGTATATTTAGAACCCGGAATTTGTGAGATGGCGACACTTGATTCGCCTTTATGTCGGCTGCCGCTTCAGTAATTTTGGTAAATTATCTCCTATTTAATGAATTTTGGTCCGATTTTCCTACTAGGTTGGTAGCCAAAAATACAAGGAAAACAGTAAAATTACTTTTTAAAATATTGAACTCTGATAATGTATCCTTAATATTTTACATCAGATGGCAGTGATCAGAACTTACTTCCAATTTGAGAAGGGTTTTCCGCAGTTTGATCCTGCATAGATCTAGACCTGATGAAGAAAGTAAGGTTTGAAGATCGTTGAATCTGAACAGATGACGGGTAATGGAACATTATGTGCTTATAGATAATCATATATCAATTATAGTGTACAACTTGTATTTTCCTCTGGTACAAATACATGTTGTACAGTTAAGAGCTGGACTTAACATAGCATCTTTTGATTGACTCTACTATTTACTGTGATAGAAAGTTCTACTGCTGCTTATTACAATTGATGAAATAGAAATGCAGATTTACTATAAGAATTAGATCGGATGAAATACACAGTGTATTAATATCTCTGGATTATGTTTTATATTATATATATCAAGCACCTACCTACCTATCACCTACAATGTTCTCTATAAATTCCTGGAATCTTTAAATAGATTTCAGGCATCTTTGGAACGTACCACGTAGGTTAGAGATGTTGCAATTCAGAATTGTCATAATGTTAGCTGCAAAATTTTTTTGAATATGTAATAAAGATTGATTTACAATTCGTTTCCTTGAATAGGAAAGTAACTAAATTCAGAATCTAGAAGATTCTGTTAATAGGACATGAAATTGAATTGGACAAATAAAGATTGAAATGAAATGCAAATAGCATTAATATTGAAATACGCAAACTAAAGAAGTGAAATAGCAAGTACAAAAATGGTTCTTATGATATTATTTTCTAAAGGTTTAACGAGGTTTCTTTTCATGTCAACAAAATTTTCAATACAACCTTCTCTAGCACAAAAGACCTTTTTCTAAGGTCATAAAAATGACAAGGACTTGTCCTAGTGGGGTCCTTTCTATTATACATACTGGAATATATACGAATTTAAAAAATACTTCCAATATGGATGCTTTTTGTTTTCCTACTTGCATTTCAAACAAAAAAAGATAAGACTTCAAAAGGTCAAATGAAATATCAACTTTATGTGAAGAGGAACTCTTACACTTACACAATAAGGATTTGACTACTACTCACCAAAACGATTAACATAAAATTCTTTCATCAGGTTTCGTTCTTTCCATATTCAATTTCTGGGGGATTTATGAGAACATTCAAAGTTCAATTCCATTCATCAAAGCAGAAACTGAACGATGCTATTTGCATCTGACATTTGGTAAAATCAAATGATCTATGAAATCTTTCTAATGAGATGTTATCAAGCATTCCCTTTAGCCAATGGATGAAATATAATCCTTGAATCGGGTCTCACGCACAATCTTTGCTTGATAATCTTACAATAATGACTTGAGGGAGTTTCCAAAGGTAAAAGAGGATTTGATTGAGAGATTGTCTGATATTCTTAGGGAATCATGCCTTTGTAATCAGCAAGCGGTAAACCATTATCATGTAAAACAGTAACTATAGCATTGCTAGTGAAAATTCATATTCTCCCTGTCTTTACACACAAGAAATCCACCGTAGTAAGAATATGTTATTTTCACTTAACAGAAACTAATATTTTTAACTGAACAGATATGTCCCTATGCAAAAACTATGCTATGTTACATGTATGCTATTCCAAACTAAACGCACGCAATATGAACTGGGTACCTTATTATGCTTGTGGTACACAACAATCTATACTTAACGGCAAAAGAAACGCAATTTGAAATCTAATTATTGTTATTAAGATGAAGTAATAACTTCAGCGTTTAACAACGAAAGATTAAATCTATTTAGACATCTACGCATATATACAAATGAAGATGTGCGACTAACATTATCTGTGAGGTCACAACAAAAAGAAACACAATAGAGTGTTTTTCAGTCAGTATAAATTGTACCTTATGTCAACTGATATTGCATCGTCTTTTCCCAATGGTTCTCTTATCAGTCTCATATAAGGTTAGGAATCTGTTTTTCCAGGTGTGAACAAGGGTACAAATGGTCCTCCACAGTTGGAACACTAAGTTGAGGACGACCTTCTGCTCTTCAAGCAGCCTGGAAATGTTGTTTATTCATGAACATATTCCTAAGTTCCGTTTCTACAAATATTATTAAATGACCATGTTCTTTGACATTGAATACCAATTGCTTTATTAATTCATTTATTAATTTCTCAGAGTTGTTCATAATTGTTACCAGTCTAAATTCTATTTTTATACCCCACTTCCAGTCTCGTTTTTATGGTATCATTTGTTCTAACTGTAGGTGTGTTGACCAATACACCGACTTTATCAACAGAGCTACACTGGATTGGTACAAGCAGAGGTACTTTCTGTTGTGTCATGTTGTTATTGTAAATTTTCCCTATAACATCCTATATATAGGCACTTGATTGCACCAAATGTTAATGTAACAAGTTGATATATGGCTTTTAAACCACAGTGAAAGAGGTTTTGAAAATCGGGTTCTAAAGCGAATAACTCACATGATAAAAATTCTTCTTAAAGGCCACATCTATCTTGGTCAAAGTTTTGAGCAATTCTGAATATGTTCACAACATTCTATTTGCATCAAACATTTAAAGAATCGTTTTATCCAAAAGTCATTTCATAAATGTTAAATATCTTATTATATTCATGAAAATGATAACAATTTCATCCAACATTAAGCTACATGTAAATCTAATGATCTATGAAAATCTATTTGACATTGTGCTATTATGCTCTCCCTTAAGCTAGGTAATTTGATTTGTTCGTTGATTCAGTCTCACGCTTTATTACATTGTAGTAATGACTTCAGGGAGTTTCAACGTGGTAAGGAGGATTTGATGGGAGTATTGTTTGAAAATCTTTGGATATCGTGTTCTTTAATTAGAGAGTTACATTAATAAATAGCTATCCTTGTCAAGGTTCTATACATAAAGCATAGGATATATACTTATACATGTATATGAAGGTAAACAAGTCTTTAATGTAAGTAAATATCAGTTTCACAAAGTAAAACTTACATAAAAATTGGAGGTAAAAGCAAACATTAATAATGACTTTGAAAACTAAAGTAAAATAAGGACAGATTGACTTATTTAATATTCTCAGGAAAACGTTTGAAAGAAAATATGTCCAATTAATTCGTTTTTAACTAACTTATTTGGTGTTTTCCTTTATATATATTATTTTATCTAATAAATCTTATCGTTTTCATAAAACAAAAATCTAATCAAAATTAAATCATATTGAATAAGCTAAAATCCAATAATCTGTGTAATCAATTCTACGTAGATGGGATTCACTCTCTTTAACCAGTGGATGTAATCTAATCTTAAATTCAGTCTCACACACAGCCTTTGCTTTATAACTTTGCAATGATGACTTCAGGGTAGTTATCATGTGTTAAGGAGGATTTGACTGGAAAAGTGTCTGGAAAACCTATAGTAACCTTGTTCTTGTTCCATGCGGGATACATCACATAGCTCAGCTGATCATGTTATATATATATATATAAATGATTGCTTGAGAAATTCCTATTTAATCTTCACACGCTAGAATTTAATCATAATACTGTGAAAGTCACTGAGCTAACTCAGTAGAAATGTTGCAATACTTGCAAAACCAATGAAGTACAATTATCCTCTGGGCTGAGCAAAGGATTGTAATCTCCTTCTTTGTTGTGATATTTGATAATGTTCTATTCTGAACAAGATTCAACATAACACAATGTGTTAAAAAGAACAGTTGTTTTTAATCCTTAATCAGACATAAAATTCCTCTTGGAAGGATCAAGATCCTTTATTTGAAAAGAATCCAAAATGTATTTAGCCGAAAGCAGAAACTTCTATTCCGATTAAGATAAAGCTTATTATAAATGTTCTTAAAATGTTCTAGCTTTTTGTAAATAATAATAATAATACTTGGTAATTCTTAGGCGTACATTTTAATCGAATATTGCATGCTAAAGGCTCTACCAACAGCATTATCATGGTCTAATCCAAGCTGACATATCTGTCGCTAGAATATCGCCACCAACACAACTCTTTACCAGGTACCCATTTCAATTTGAATTGAAATTGTACTTGGGCCACTGGGCCTCTGCTACTAAATAAAACCTGTCTGTCTGTCTGTCATTTCCTGCTGGGTGAACACAGGTACATCTATTGACAATAGTGACACCACAATCTTCTTAAGTTGCGTTTCAGTGTGGGGAAGGGAATCCCTTCACACTCAGTTTATATAACAATAAGCAGGAAACCTACTCATCCAGCTAGCTATGTTACCTATGTTGTTGAAGTATACTGATAGCGGTCGATTCATTCCACAAGACAACGCATCAGCACATTAAATCAAGACCAATCGAATGTAGACATTAGAAAACTTACTTGACATGATTGAAAATATAACGCTGTTACCCTTCAAGTGGAAAACAGTTACAATACATCTTGATTGGAATTTGATATGGAAATGAAGTTTGGAAACTTTGATGTTTCTTGAAGCTGTTTCTTTTAGGGAAGCCGTTCCTACAAGTCGGACTGTTAATGATTGAGTGCCAGGTTATCAAAATTTTACGCTTGAAAGTAACATACATGGTTTCAATAGTTGACATGAAATTATTGAAAAAGCTTTGATCTTGCTGTTCAGTAAACAGTTAGTTATGCCCCATAGTTGATATTGATCATTTAGAGAATTAACTATGATCATGATTTATGGGGAAGTTTAATAAAGCAATCGAAACGATTCACCAGAAGTGATTAAATGATTAATAATTGAGATCCTTCAAAACCTTTGTTGAACCATTACGTTTACAGTTTGATCAATGAACATTAAGTTGTAAAATGACAAATGATACAACCAGGTTCTCAAGCAAGATACAAACCACTTTACATTTCCGCAATAGTAGTTCTTTATCTATGGAATCAATGAATCCAATCCTAAAATATAAAATCCAGATAATATAAAAAAAACTTGTCATGCTCATGTTGGTCTTTGTGTAAAAATATTTTTCAAACATTACATGAAGCAATTGTTCAATGAACTGTATATTCAAAGGTAAAATAAACTGTATTACACGTCTTTAAAATTTTACTTTATCACCTTGGATTAAGATAAGTAATGATATAAAAGGAATCCTTTAAGTGAATTAAGTTAAAAATTGATCAATCTAAATTTTCAACGAAACAAAATTTCGAGTATAACTGTATTGAGTGCAATCAAATTGCAATTCAATTAGGCATTCAACGTTTTTATTTCACAAAATTTGAAAGTTTGTCATCACTTCATTGATTGTCGTTAAAATGAATTTGAACACAAATACTGAGTGGGATGTAGCTGCATGCTTTGTATCCTCCTCATGACCTTGAGAGTGAAAGCTTGTGAAGAAGATGCACACTGAATAGTAGAATTTTTTGATCGATGGGAAATATGAACATATCTTGCCAAAAAGCCTATCTATTACATGAAGTCTCACTTTCGTTAACAAACGCGAGGATATGAAGACCATCCGTAATCCTTTTTAAATACTACGATTAACATACAGATTGAAATCTTTGACTACTTTTCTAACAATGCCTAAATAAATTGTAAATAAAAGAATTGTTGACTATCCCGCATATCAACATGATGTTTGTCATTGGTCTGCCTTTTGAGGCAATATTTGAAAATGGTGTTATATTTTAATCACATAGTGATTTCAACTATAAATAGCTTCGAACATAAACTGGCTCAGATTGTTTTCGATAGGATGTTTAAAATAATAATAACACACACAAATAATCAATAATTTGCATTCAATTTCGATTGTTAATTATATCAAAATATGTCTTAATAACCGAAAATGTATAGAGCATTATTTTTTTAGTAATTCAGAGCATTTTATATAGGTCCTAAACAATAACATGATCAAAACACCAACATTTAATACTGAGGCTGTGAACATAATTTTTTTTTTTTTTAAATTCAGTCACCTACTCTTGTCCAACGAAGTTTTTGTCATACTTTTAAAAGTTTTAAAAAATAGTGAAAATTAAACGCAACACATTATCTTCAATATTTGAATCGTTCATTTATCAGAAAATTTGTCAAAAAATAATATACAAGTTAATATCAGGTTTTGAATTCTTCCTGAACCAGAGAGCAATGCAATTCAGAGACCCTTTTAAAAGTCAATGTTTTAAAGGGGCAGTAGCACATTTTTTATAATTCTAGATTTAAAAAAAATTCACTGATCATTGTAAGTTAATGCTAAATGTATTATTTTGAAAGTGTCAAAAAATTAATTACACAAACCAATCATCCATAGTAAGAGGACAAAGTATGAAGATTAACCTAAAATCCATGGGCGGCCATTTTGTGTGAACACCTTAGATTCATTTTGTGTAAGAAAAAGGAATCGCATGGCTAAACTTTACGTTATATATTTGATTTATTGCTGCTCAATTTAGTTTAAATGCATAGTCTTTCAATTGGAATAATTAATTTTCATTTTCCTGACATCACCTTATATTCCCCCTAAAAACGTGCTACAGCCCCTTTAAGGGTTTCTTGAATATTTGAAAACATGCAATCTGGATCTAACATTTTAGCAAAAACTTAATAACCTGTGAAATCTATTCTCGTAAGATGCCACTATAACTAGGGGATTTAATTTAATCCTATGTAGTCTTATAAACAGTCTTTGCTTTATCATTTTGGAGTAATGACTGCAGGGAGTTTCTTGTTTTAAGGAGGATTTGATGGGAATGTTGTCTGAAATTTTATGGAAATCATGTTCATGTAAGTGTGAGTTACTAAACATAGATTGTGTTGATCATGTTCTAGATATTTGATATAAGATCCAGTCCTTTATTCTATTCATAATTTTTTTGCCATGAAACGGAAACCGTTGTCATGTCATATATCATTTCATTCTTGAAAGTTTATATGATATATAGTATATATGATGAAATAGTTTAAGAAAGATGAAATCATTTATTCTTGATGCTAGATTCTATAAATCGGACACCATGTAACGTTTATGGTTAACGTGGCAAACACAAAACAACCAACTCGAACGTCTGATATGGTCATCAAAATACCAAATATACGATAAACTTGTGGTGACTTTTAAAAAATATACATTGAACCGCGATTAGTTTGATAGATGTAAGCTCCAAGATCTGACACTGAAAATTGAAATTGATTTAAAAATTATGCTGGTTAGAGGTTTAGTCATTCTCAATTAGACCTTACTCACTAACATTAATTGATTTCATCCAATTTGAGAATGTATAATTGAATAACAATGTGCTTGAGTGATATTTGCAAAACTTCATGAATACGACATGTGGTATTCATAGACCATTGCGTATGCCTTAAAGAGTTCAGTCAATTTTGAATATAAGATGTCAGACAGACAGACATATTTATTCAGTAATTAAGGCCTCAATATAAGATGTATTCGCAACTAAGTCTGACATGTTTGAAGTTGATGATCTTTTTAAAAAAGGTATATTTTCTTTCGTTAATATTTTTCTAAACGTGGAATTTAAACGATGCTGCTAATGGCATTAAAAGTTAGATGAATGAGAGGGTAACAACAACAGATAAATATTTATTTTCATGTTTATGTCTTCATGTCGTAACTCAAGGGATATCAAACTGTCACTCCCTGCGGTAAGCATTCTTGTTTAAAAGCGAAATATATAGAAGATTCTTAATTTGAAAAACACCCTTTTAATATGCGATGAATTAATCAAACATCGATACGCTACAGGTCGGATCAAGTTCTTTTTATTTAAATAGAATTCAATATTTAATCAAAAAAGCGATCATGATTTTGCCATTCAACTGTTGACCATTACCATATCCACTCCAAATATTAGAAAGAAAAACTTATTATAAAGCTTTGTGAAAACCATTATCTTAAAGGAATTATTTTTTCCATAATTCAATTACCGCAACCTGATTTGCCATACAGTGTGCACAATCCTCACGTTCAATCATTAATGAGAAATATAGAAATATATATTAAATGGAACGATCACATTTTGCCTGCAGCAAGGATATCATTCTTGCACACTTTTGTTACTTGATACCTCCAACGTGATGAGAATCCGAGTGGTAATTTATGTTCCTCACAAAACGGATTGGTAATATAACAGATTTAGTAAACCAAGACTCAGGACCATTCTGGAGACTATCTTTTATCTCTATTCATGTAGAAAATGGCTTAATTACAGCTTAACTTGCAAAATCTGAATAAGTCTATTATCTTATATTAATTGTTGCTAAAGCCTACCTGCGTACCTCATACCAACTCAGGTCCTACCACTGGGCTATCAGAAGATATAAAATCCAATTGCTTGGCATGATTGAAATACGCGTGTATACATTCTGATGAACTATTAGATAAGACTGGAGATTTTTTTATATCTCTATTCATGTAGTAACCGGCTTAATTACAGCTTAACTTGCAAAATCTGAATAAGTCTATTATCTTATATTAATTGAATGAGAATAAGTTATATGGATTTACAACTTCTTTATTGCAAGAGTGCGACGTTTCGGTGTAGGTACTAACACCGTTTTCAAGCAAGTGATACAGAGCATGATATGGACGTGATTATATACATAATTGGTGAATATGTTTATATAATTAATTGGATTGATGTACAGAGATATAACAAGTTTGATGTACATGGTGATTGGATTGTTGTTATAGTACACAATGCATGAGAGGAAGCCAGATGGAGTTGATTGTTGTTACAGTATACAATACATGAGACGAAGCCAGATGGACAGAATGAGTGATTACTTAGATTTAATTAAGTGGTGATAAGCTGAAGGTAGATAATAGCCTTGATCACGGTTCATAGAGGGATGAAAGCGGTAAATTTTGATTGCCTCTAAAGACTTTCTAATCTTGTAATCTGCCCGGTTGGTTTCAAGGACTTTGATGTCTCCCCAGAGGATTTTGTGGTCAGGATTAGTTTGGATGTGGTCTGATATTGCTGATTTAGAGTCTTTGTGCTGAACTGATGACCGATGTTCCTTGATTCTGAGAGGTAGGGGCCATTGTGTACTATAACAACAATCCAATCACCATGTACATCAAACTTGTTATATATCTGTACATCAATCCAATTAATTGTATAAACATATTCACCAATTATGTATATAATCACGTCCATATCATGCTCTGTATCACTTGCTTGAAAACGGTGTTAGTACCTACACCGAAACGTCGCACTCTTGCAATAAAGAAGTTGTAAATCCATATAACTTGTTCTCATTCATCTTACCAACTTCTAAATGCCTCTTAAAGAACTTATATTAATTGTTGCTAAAGCCTACCTGCGAAACTCATACAAACTCAGGTCCTACCACTGGGCTATCAGAAGATATAAAATCCAATTGCTTGGCATGATTGAAATACGCGTGTATACATTCTGATGAACTATTAGGAAGCTGCTCCGCTTAAAAACGACACAGGCCTATGTGTTGAAACCTCTTACAACGAACAAATATGTCAACCATATATTCCTCTGCATTATTGTAATTCCAACCTTTAAAATGCCTCTCAGAGAAGTTATGTTAGGAAGACATCCGTTCAACATACGCATTGTCTGGAATTTATTGGAAAATAATTCTAGCAAAAGAAAACATACCTAAAATTGTATTTTTTTCAGTGAAAAGACACATAGAAGCTTAAATGGTTGAGCATCAAGTTCGTAAGGGTTTGGAGCAACATATATGGTTTAATAGGTTTTAAAAAGTTATACAGTTTTATATGACTTATGATGGAAGTTTGTATCAAATAGAGTATCAACTGTGATAATGATAAATTGCGACTTTTAGATTAGCAGTTAAAACGATCCATCGTCTTTTATATTTAAATGCAAATCCATATATAACATCAAATATCAGAAACTAATAATTCCAAAGAAATTTGTAATAATTTGTGAAATTTTCTTTTCAAACGATTCAAGTTAATCTATATAAACCTGCTAAGCAAAATCTATAACTTGCAACACATCTTTGAAATTTGTATTCTTAGGTATAGCAGTGCAATGGTTGAAAGAAAAGTTATTTAGCAAAACAGTTAAACACAGTGTTAAGGTTTAGTGTTTGATTACATTCAAAGTTTGTCGACAAAGATTGATTGTATAAAAATTCTGTATTTTTTAACTGTATACAGTTTTTAATTTTCACCAGTGATTACAGTCTCTAGAACTGTTACTATGCATAAACAGAATTGTTGCTATTTTTGTAAAGTAGATGTTTATGGCATCCAATTACCTAGAAAAAATCATTGACGCTGTATGAACATAACATTGTTATTTTTGCAATACAAATGATGAATTAATGACTCATATACATAAAACATTATTTGTACATAAACTAACCAGCATTGCATTGTGTATTCTATTGTAAATAATTATGAATAAAACCTTATGATTGGTCTGTTTCTAAAAGACAAAATCAAAAATTCTCCTGATCATACCTTATAAATACATGCAATCATATCTGACTGTTAAAAACAAGGTGAATACTCTCTTCAGGAGAAAGAAACTCCGGGGAAAAGCATTAGTTTGTGCTCGAATAAATTTCAAATCGATATCCAATTATACTTCTGCAGTTATCATTCAAAGATATTTATTGTGCGTTTGAACATTGTCGATCTCTTCAACATAAGTACTATCGTAACACGAAAATAGTCCAAATATTGCCAAGAGTAATTATTGTTGTTGGAGTGGAATCAAATCGACATTCTCCTCTAAAAAATCCTACTTCAATTCAGGACAAGTGTTTTTTAAAAAGAGTCGAGGACAATCATATCTCATTTCCTGTACAAGTATGGTCTCAACATGAAATTCGTAATGATCTTGTATATGTAAACTTACGAAGGGATTTGAATTTTTAAATGCCTAATTGATGTAATAAGAACTTGTTCTCTGTGTTAGAATGTAGTACTCCAGAGACCTGATCAGCAACTCAAGTTAAGCTAATATCGTTGACATTTCAAAGTAAAGGTAACTTTCAAGTTTGACAAATGTTGGGATGAAACTAGCTTAGACTTAAAATCTTATTTTTCACAATGCTTTAAATATCATTCATCCATACAAAAACATTTGACAGAAAGTTACTTGTTCTGGATACCATTTCAATGGCGTAAAAAAAAGGAATTTTCTAACGAAAAGTGAAAGAAAGATGGAACTGAAATTTAAGAATAGAATTGTTGACATCTCAAAATCGGGTTTTTCTTTGTAAATTATAACTTGTCATTATCCTTAGAAATACATATTAAAAGCAAGTATTGATAATTGAAAATGAAACGTGTTCATATATTCGTTAGTGCTTGGAAATACTTTTGAATGAAATGAAGTCAATGCATTTTAATTTGATTGATTAACCAGATTAAAAACATAACAGAAAGTGTCATTTCGCCTACATAAATCATAGACATTTCACTAAATTCAATGATAATAAATTTAAAAAGTATGCTAGTTGCTATTTTATCTACCAGTTAACTTATTTTTTACTAAAACTTTCCAATTTTAAACAATGGAGACATGTACCCTATTCCCGAACTCACTTAAACTGAAACACTTGGTTTTCTAATCTATCTTTTTCTGTTAAAAAGGAACAGAATGTAATTGCTTGACATCTCATGTTAAAATAGTAAAAAAGAGTCCAAATGAAAGTCACGTTTAAAGGGGCAGTAGCACTTTTTAGGGGGAATATAAGGTGATGTCAGAAAAATTTAAATTAATGGTCCCAATTGAAAGATAATGTACTTAAACTAAATGGAGCAGTAATAATTCAAATAATGTAAAGTTTAGCCATGCTATTCCTTGTTCTTACACAAAATGAATTAAATGTGTTCACACAAAATGGCCGCCAATGGATTTTATGTCAATCTTCATACTTTGTCATCTGACTATGGATGATTGGCTTGTGTAATGAGATTTTTGACACTATCAAAATAATACATTTAGCATTAACGTTCAATTATCAGTGATAAATTAAATATATTAAATTATCAAAAAACGGGCTACTGCCACTTTAAGGGTTTTCTTTAAAAAAAGAAATCTAATCGTAACTGTAAATCAAAAATGAAAAACAAGTTACAGTGTATCTGCATTTCATCTACAGCACAGCACAACCTGTGAAATCTGATTTGGCACTCCCTGTAGCCAAAGGATGTAATTTAATCCTAGGCTTAGTCTTTGCTTAAACCTGAGCTTGATTACTTTTAAATAATGACTAATGATAAATAATGAGGGAGTTTTTCCAAGGTTTAACGAGGATATGATGTGTGTATGTCTGAAAACTACGGAAATTATGTTCGTAGTTTCTGGATTACAAAAATTAAAACTAAAAACAACATGATAATATTCATTCTTGAAGATTCATCCTATAAGAAGTTCACCCCTTGATGTTCACGGTATTTCTAGGCTTGCGGCAAAACACCAATCATGTTGATTTCCATAAAAACGCCTTATACCTTTATGGTCGTCCAAAATGCCGAAAATATGACAAAGTATAAGTTGTGATTGGCGACTTTAAAAATTAAAAACAATCATGGTTTGTAAAACAAAACTTAACACAGTAAAATTTTTCATATATTACACCATAGGACGCTGACGAATTGTTTTTTCAATCATAAAACTAAACCATAGTCATTTACTTTGATGCTTGAATATATAAGCTAAACTTAATGAATACGAAGTGGTGGCGACATTCGACTTGGTTAAATGAAAATAAATTAAATCTACCTTAAAGAGATGAAACCACATACCTATTTGTTTTATTATTGTAAATATTATGTCAAAAATTGGAATGTAAAACTATGCTGCTATTTTCATGAAATCTTAAGTGGTTCAGAAGATGGTGGCAACAGATAAATATTTATTTTTATATTTCATTATCACTTCTATAAGGAAATGTAAGCACGACGTGAAATAAATTGCCATTTAGTGGAGCAACAAACGCATTGATATTGAAAAAATCTTGCAAGGCATGCATTCTTGAAGTAGAATCTTTTCAGTGAAAAGTTATACTGAAGCTTATTATTTGGTATAATGTTTGTGACGTTATAAGGCGCGAGAGCAACAAAAATCGTTAAAATGGGTGATAAGAAGTATGAAGCTTTGATCCTGCTGTTCGGTAAACAGTGCATGCGCAGTTAATCATGACCTACGTGGAAGTGTTCATCAAATAGAGCATTTACTGTGACCGTGATTGATGGAGAGTTTAAGATGGGCAATCGACACGACTCATCAGAAGAGATAAAACACTTATTGATTGAGGTCTTTCAAAACTTTTGTTGAACCATTTCGTTTACAGTTTGTTTGATCATAAGGTTGGAAAATGAGTAATGAGACAACCAAGTTTTCGAGAAAGATATAAATCACTTTCCTTTTCAGCAATTATAGTTTTTAACGTACTTGCCACTGTGCTAATCAACATCTATCAGAGGGGTAATGAATGTAACTACA
The DNA here is from genome assembly GCA_916613615.1 of Steromphala cineraria. Classification (NCBI taxonomy): domain Eukaryota; kingdom Metazoa; phylum Mollusca; class Gastropoda; order Trochida; family Trochidae; genus Steromphala; species Steromphala cineraria. The sequence continues at coordinate 40,938,965 of OU744730.1, read as the reverse complement.
GCTTAACTACCACTTGTTGGACGTCCATTTTGTTGATGGCTAAACGGGCGAGTTGGTTAATTCCCGGTATGGTCTTGCGGTGTTGCCTGACTCTGAGGACTCCGAGGATGTGGGTTCGAATCCAACATTGGTCTCGGCCCCTGAAAAGTACAAGAAAATGTACTAATGAAGATAGTGTGATCCCACATATAACAATGTTCAACTAACTATCACTGAAAGATATTTGGCACGTAACACACGTCTATAACCATAGAATATACGTAAAACCTTGAAGATTTGTATTTTTCTGTAAAGTTGTTATCGTCAGAATAGCCTAATAACATGCCCCATGGTTCTCTTTGAAAATAAATTGATTAAAATGTTCGAAAACAGAATAAATATATTCGGCAATTGAGATACATATTTATTACATATCAATCTTGCAAAAAATGGATACATGTCCGATGCCTAAAGTTGGCACATAGAAATAATGAAAGAAAATTTTGAATGGAAATCTTTTTATACTATTTTTGTAAATGATTATATTCAGTTCGATGGACAATACTGTTGTTTTGAGTGGGAAGTGTCCTCTGGAACTTGAGACTGAATGATCGTTATGAAGATGGACCAGAGAGAGTGGCATCTATAATAGGAAAATACGATTTAACTGATGACTTCAGACTTCGACCTTTAGAAACAAATATGCACGTATGCACTTTCCTCCTTCATCGCTCAAAAAATGTCTACTTTGATGAAGGTTGTTGATGTGTTTTTTCTTAATTTTTTGTTAAACATGGTCAAAAGGAAAACATATTGAAAAGGAACATTTTGAAACAGATGGTTATGTTCCATTTTTAAAGACAACATTCAACGAGTAGTTGGTTGCGGTGATGAGGCTTACAATACCACATTTCGAGATAGAAAATCAAAATGTGTATAGGTTCCGAAGATCTAAGCAAATGTCTGGCTAATATTTGTTTTCGTTTACACTTGAAGATGCTGTATCATTACTTGCAATATTTTATTTTTATTTGCAAGTATTTTTAATGTATTCGTTGTATTTTTAGAAAAATTTAGCGACCAACCAAGGGAAAATCGGACCAAAATTCATATAATATGAGATAATTTACCAAAATTACGGAAACGGCAGCCAACATAAAGGCGAATCAAGTGTGGCCATCTCACAACTTCCGGTCTCTAAATATACGCTTGAAAACCGTCTTTGTCGCGCACGACTAGATTTTCTTTTCTTTTTTCCGAATAAGGTATTCGTTGCTGCCAAAGTTGATACCCATCGAACGCAAATACGCTAGTTGTGACACGGTGTAAATCCTACACGCGTAATGAATACGTCACCGAAAGCGGGTTCGTTAAATGCTATGCCCTTTCTACAAGGGTTACTGTGCTTTGGGCGTCGAAATAAGTATGTTATTGTTGATTAAACAATCTAAATATGATTGCAACATTTCGACGAAAGATTTTCTTTTACAAAGTGATGTATTTCTTTTCTCAATAGCTAAATTTCAGCCTGAACCGCATGCAAGTTTTAAACAGCATCTTTAAAAAGATGTTTTTTAAATATTATATTTTGACAATTATAAGAAACCGCGATTTCAAAAGACATTTGTTGTGGTATTTGTAATGGAAATAAAGCATTTCAAACGATTAACGTAAATATAGATAAACTCTGTCGATGTTGTTAGCAAAACCTGTCAACAATCTACAACACTTCTCACTTATTTCCTTGTTGTCAAAGTAGTCTGGAATGTTGATTTTGAGAGGAAAGAAAAATTCGTTTTATACACCAGTACCTTCAAGACACATTAAACACTACGATTGTAATTCAATGTACTTAAATGTAGAACCATGTTGACTTTGGTTTCGGGTTGATACATTATCCAGTTACTATTAAAAAAAACACATTGTGGATCTGTTTTTAGAATTAAAAGGCCCCAATTGAGATAAGACAACATTATAATCACTGTCAACATAACATAGCAATTGGGCGAATAATGTAAACATCATTTCAACTTAAATATCAAACATCAACTGATTCAAACATTTCGTATGAACAGGGGCACTGTTTGGAAAAAAACCTTAAAGCTTTGAAGTGTGCACGTTTTACTTGTTTAAAGTTCGAATTGGGGCTCCTTTCATTGACCTGCATGAAGCATGTCTAGTTAAAAATGTTCATCCGTTGTAATGAATAATTAAAAAAATTATAAAATTTCATTATAAAACATTAAACAGGTGATATTTAAAAATAAAAAATATAAAAACTGATGTATGAAACCAGTTATTTGACTTATCACACATTACTGATTACAGTATTTTAAAGTTTTCACCTAACAAAAATGTGGTTCAATGGCTGGAAGGAAATTCATCGGGCTTCCGAGTCTGAATAAACACTCAAACACTGTGACCAGCGTAACTTACTGCAGGGTGTTAGCGGAAACCTTTCTCGTTGAATAGCCTTAGTTTTGCTCATAATCTTTTACCTTCCTTCATAAACTTTTTAATTTAGAGAAATCACATGAAATTGTGTGTTAAGATTATCATCGTCATCGAATAGTCAATGGAAAACATTGAAGCTATAAAAATGAACCATTGGTGTATTTCGGATACAGATGAATGATTTATCACATTTCATTCAATTTAAAAATAATCAACACAACAGCCAAATGAGTTGGTTGTATCAAATACACTACACTTTACAATATGATTGCAGTAAATCATGATGATGAAAATACCGTAATGAAATGCAATCATGACGAAACGATAAAACAAGACCAATACTATCTTCAGTGAAAAGAAATTCAAGGAAACTGCTGTAAAGCAGTGGTTGCTTTTAATAACATTAATTTTAAATTATGCAAAAATACTTCTGAAGTTATCATTCACAGAAAGTACGTTTAAAGTGGTTACAATTATTGACCAAATGAAATTGAAAGAGGTGAGGCTGAGTTTAATAGACTACAGATTAGATTGTGATTGAAAGTGATATTGATTCCAAGAAGCAATTACATCATGCAACCATTGTTGATCTCTTTAACAGGAAAAAGCAATTCCCAAAATTGCCAAGAGCATTTAACCTGTTTACGGCGAATAACTGCATTCTACTCTTGAAGTTCTCCATTAAAAAACATTTACAAGCGTGATTCAAACAAAGACGCGGGCAGTCATATCGCTTTTGATTCCCTGAACATGTTTGGTCCTGACCCGCATGAAAAAGATATAAGCGAACTTCCGGTACAGAAAATTAGCAATCATGGATTTGGATTGTAGCTGTAATGACCATTTTGATGTTTATGTAAAACAAAGTCTATGAATATCAATACTCGCCAGTCATTGTCATTCATCTCGCTAACAGGTAGCTAAATAAATAAACGTAATTGATAAGTATATAAATTTATTTTATGGGTTGAGCTTTTGTGAAGTTGTTGAGGTGAGGGCTAATGATGAACTTGTTGTAAGATAACTAAAAACCACAAATTTGAATTGTTCACCTTATACAGTTGCTGGGTTTATAACAATGTCAGCATGAATCGTTCTTACAGGCCAACATAGAGTGAATGAATAAATAGAAAGGGCAATTTCAATTACGAATCTCATTTGAAGTTGTACCTACAAGTAATGAGCGGAACTTTCAAGCTGTTGGTCGTATGCAATACATCCAGGCACTTTAAAGGGGCAGTAGCACGTTTTTTGATAATTTTATATTTTAAATTTTTCACTGAAAATTGTTAGTTAATACTAAATGTATTATTTTGATAGTGTTAAAAATCTCATTACACAAACCAATCATCCACAGTCAGAGGCCAAAGTATGAAGATTCACATAAAATCCATTGGCGGCCATTTTTGTGTGAACACCTTTAATTCATTTTTGTAAGAGAAATGAATCGCATGGCTGAACTTTACGTTATATATTTGAATTATTACTGCTCCATTTAGTTTAAATACATTGTCTTTCAATTGGAACCATTAATTTTCATTTTCCTGACATCACCTCATATCCCCCCAAAAAAACGTGCTACTGCCCCTTTAAAGGGGCAGTAGCACGTTTTTTGATAATTTTATATTTTAAATATGTCACTGATAATTGTAAGTTAATACTAAATATATTAATTAATATTACACAAGCCAATCATCCATAGTCAGAGGACAAAGTATGGAGATTTACATAAAATCCATTGGCGGCCATTTTGTGTGAACACCTTTTATTTATTTTGGTAAGAAAAGGGAATCGCATGGCTAAACTTTATGTTATATATTTGAATTAGTAGTGATTCATGAATACATTGGCTTTTAATTGGAATCATTAATTTTCATTTTCCTGACATCACCTTATATTCCCCATAAAAACGTGCTACTGCCCCTTTAAACAAATGATCATTGGCACAGGAAAAGCCCTTACAAGCCTTATTCCTTTGCATAATTTGATTGATTTAATGTCTCAAATAGCTGCCAGAAAATTCTTGCACAAGAAGTATAACCTAATAAAGAATGTGATCCATCGCCGTGGACCATTTTGATTATCAAGACAAATATGTGCAAATTCAATTCCTGTTTCTGCCCTGACATAATAAGCCGCGGCATAGCATGAACATCCCATTCAATATGAATGCCGACAAGTATGAAGGAGAACATGTTCCATTTATACTCATACTTGAGAAGTGAAAATCTCTCCAAGTTCTTTAATTGAATTGAAGAAAAGCAAATGGCATTTTAGTTTCCATTTGAGTTTGTCATCGTTCTTTTCTGATGCATATGCAAGATTTTGTTGCAAAGATCATAAAGAAAGAGCCAGTGGCTCTATAGCTCATAGGCTTCATATCAATTTTGCTTTAGGGTTTGAAAATGTGGATCCCCCATTACTTTTGACCACAGGGTCACCAAATGTACAATTTGGAATCCCCCTTATCTTACTTAGGAGTTTGCACACAAAGTTTCAGCTTTCTAGGTCTGATGCTTCTTGAGAAAAAGATGAAATTAGGTTAAAGGGTGTGGCCCCTGATGCCCTTATTAGGGGCCACAGGCCAACAAAAGCTATTAATCATAATCCTTACCTGCCAAAGAGTATATTCACAAGGTTTCAGCTTTCTGGGCCTTATGGTTCTGGAGAAGAAGATGAAAATAGGTTTTTAGGGGGTGGCCCCTGTGGCCCTTATTAGAGGCAACAGGGCCATCAAAGCTACAATTTATAATTCGCACTAGTCAAGGAGTCTGTACACAAAGTTTCAGTTTCTAGAGAAGAAGATGGAAACAGGTTTTTCGGGCGTGGCGGTTTTGGCCCTTATAAGGGGCCACAGGGCCACCAAAGCTACAATTTATAATCCCCATTAGTCAAGGAGTCTGTACACACAGTTTCAGCTTTTTCGGCCTTATGGTTCTGGAGAAGAAGATGAAAATATGTTTTTAGGGTGTGGCCCTTGTAGCCCTTATTTGGGGCCACAGGGCCACCAAAACTACAATTTATTATCCCCATTAGTCAAGTACTCTGTACGCAATATGTCAGCTTTCTAGGCCTTATGGTTCTGGAGAAGAAGATGGAAATAGGTTTTTAGGGCATGGCCCCTATGGCCCTTATTTGGGGCCACAGGGCCATCAAAGCTACAATTTATAATCCCCATTAGTCTGTACACAATGTTTCAGTTTCTAGGCCTTATGGTTCTGGAGAAGAAGTCGTAATTCCACAAAGTTTACGGACGGACGGATGGATGGACGGACGCCGGACACCATGCCATGCCATGCCATAAGCCCATCGGGCCTTACAGGCCAGATGAGCTAAACATTGAATTGTGGAAAAGTTCTTCAAAATGAACTATGGTGTAGTACCTTTGCTGTGCCTTAGACATACGATTACCATCAGATAATGATCATTAAGATGGCAGGAATTGGCAAGATTTTCTTTGGATATGTACTTTTTAAATGTCTAAAGCAAGTTGAAAGTAATCTCTCATTATCAATTTGGAAACCCATCAACTTCAAGATGTCATCCTTACGACAAGATAATCTTGAATGTTGAAGCTCTTACATTTTTAATCGAGCACATTATCTGATTTGTACTTGACCTTGTTTTCACTTTTGATGTTTTGAATATCATTTGTTCGGAAGCGTATTAGTGTCACGGTGAAAATTTTTTTTAGAACTATCTCCTACGTAGGAGATAGTATCTCCTACGTAGGACTTAGTATCTCCTACGTAGGAGATAGTTTCTCCTACGTAGGAGATAGTATCTCCTACGTAGGACTTAGTATCTCCTACGTAGGAGATAGTTTCTCCTACGTAGGAGATAGTATCTCCTACGTAGGACATAGTATCTCGTACGTAGGACTTAGTATCTCCTACGTAGGACTTAGTATCTCCTACGTAGGACATAGTATCTCCTACGTAGGAGATACTATCTCCTACGTAGGACTTAGTATCTCCTACGTAGGACTTAGTTTCTCCTACGTAGGAGATGATTTGTTTCAGAAATTGATAATTTAAGTGGGTTTTTTGTGTGTTTGCCTGTGTCTGTATTATTTCTTGTTTGTATGTTGATGTTAATATTACATGATGTTCAAAGTTTAAATGTCGAATGAATCATCGTTAACATCTGTATTAAAGTTTGTTGGTCACAAATGGATTATATATCTAACAGTTTGCCTTTATTTTACTCGATCTTGTCATTACAATAACTTCAATAACTGTGACTTAAGTGTGTTCATTTTAAAACCCAATTTCATAAAGGGATGGATCTAACAAAGAAACATAATAATGTCACGTCTTATTTACCGAGAGGGGGCGTTAAACAATTATTCCATGTAATATTATATGAATATATGTTGATATTAATATATTATTTTAGTTGGAATTTTGGTAGTGTTTCAAACTTAAGTTTTGTATATATCAGCAAAAGGGAGACCGTTTCAAATCTGATCGAAAACTAAACTAGTTATTCAAGTTCCTTTTTCATAGGACCACTCACTCGTCGAAATACCAAATTTGCAAAATATGACAATTCAAGCTGTGTCTCAAAGGTTACAGACTCGCTTTTGTCAAGATAACCATTGTCGCCTCAATCTGATCTGATTGATTTAAATGCAGCTAAAGTTTTATATATAATCGACAAATATCTCAATCCTTTTCAAAGCAACGCATTAGACAGTATTACAAAGCAACAGACAACAATATCCTTAAATCTTAGATTATAAGCAAAAGTAACGATTAATTTGTAAACGAAAATCAGTTTGATTGAGTTTTGTGGTTTCTGTTTTCTGTGTTCATATCTTTTTTAATTTGCGGGTCAGCGACTGCCTTATTGTACGCTTCAAATAATACAAATACAAATGTACCTTTTCTGCACTCCTCATAATTTTTTTTAGAATATTTGAGGCATGAATATTAACTTTTTGTGCGTTCTTACGCTAAGAAAATACTGTTTGATTTCGCTGAATATCGTATGCAACATTAGTCCTACATATAATACCATAAATGATACATTAAATACTACTTCTAGTATTGGAATGCGTATTGTGATTATTGTGAAAAAGAACAATATTAAGTAGCAATGTTTACAGCAAGAGGATTCACATAAGTTGACGCAATTCTCTAAGACATCTACACTTTTGCCTTATATTATCTATGAATATTGAGATAAATATACAAGTGATTCAAAGCAGAACAACTCGGTTAAGAATAAAAGATAGATAAGCGCTTCCTTAGATAGAAACATCTTACGGACAATAGCAAATATCTCAATGTTCGGTTCGATATTGTCTGGCCCTGGTTTGGAAACATTTTATTTCATACGGTGAAACTAGGTTTGTCGACCAAGCAAATGGCTTATTTAAAGGCCGCTCTTAGAAACAACAGAAGGTTGTACACATATAAATACTAAAAAATATTTTAATAAACCAAAAAAAACCATCTAACATCTTTATAATCAAAGCAATTTGTATAATTCGTTAAGGCCAAATGTTTTTGGATAAGCCTAAGGTCAATTTATGTACAAATTCTAAGGAAATATATCACACATGAGTGATAATAGTTTACAACAAAATCGTTACTTTTGCTAATAAACTAGATTGAAGAATTAAGAATATTGTTGTCTGTTAAGTTAAATTTACCCGATTTAGATGTGTGGCGATGATATCTATATGCAATCAGATCGATTCATCCCAGACTGGGGGCATCATTGATTATTTTGACAAATAGCGTGACTGTTAACTTACATAAAAGTAACTTTGAATCACAGTTCTGTTTATCATCTTTTTTACAATTTGGGTAAAGATGTGACTTCGTAACTTCGCCGAGTAAGGGGCCCGATGAGTCATTAACGCTTAGTAACAATATCTAGTTCAGTTTACGACCATATTGACCTAAAGCGTTTGTTCCAAATCGAATTGTCTGTTAATAACAACAAATATCAATACAACATTATATGGTATAATTTGTTAAATGACCCAATTCAGTAAGAACAAAACTATACATATCCCATTTATGACCATCAAACGTTTAACAAAACTTTCAATAACTTCATTCATTATTCGATATTATGTATTATTATATGAATGGATCATATCCGTCTTTCCGATTGGCCCACTTGGTCACATGACAGCATTGACGTCAAGCAACGTCAGCCTGTGTGAGGCGCGAGAGGTTGATATAACAATCCAAGCACCTCTCGTGGCTAAAAATAGATTTGAGAATTACGTCTCGAACTCCGTACATCACATGTTACGTTGTTAATCAAGCAATAGGCATCGCTTCGTGACTGTGCTGAATTAGAGTTATGTCCCTTATGGTTTTAGGCATATTAGAGTGATGTCCCTTATTTGCACAGAAGAAACGTGATTCAAGAACATGTTTCATATAATAAAACAATCATAGACTTCTAGATTCGGTTTATCCAATGATTTGTCGACCTTGGACACGTGATATTCACCTCGGCGTTGCCTCGGTGAATATCACGTGCCCAAGGTCGACAAATCATTGGATCAACCTCACTTGAAGTCAATAATTGTTCAATATTAACATCAACATATCAAATAGAAATTATTAATACACCAGCAAATAAACACAAAAACCCTGTAAATTGAGCAATGTCTAATACGAATTAAGTCCAACGTAGGAGATACTAAGTCCTACGTAGGAGATACTCTGTCCTACGTAGGAGATACTATCTCCTACGTAGGAGTTACTATGTCCTACGTAGGAGATACTATCTCCTACGTAGGAGATACTATCTCCTACGTAGGAGTTACTATGGCCTACGTAGGAGATACTAAGTCCTACGTAGGAGATACTATCTCCTACGTAGGAGATACTATCTCCTACGTAGGAGTTACTATGTCCTACGTAGGAGATACTATGTCCTACGTAGGAGATACTAAGTCCTACGTAGGAGATACTATCTCCTACGTAGGAGATACTAGCTCCTACGTAGGAGTTACTATGGCCTACGTAGGAGATACTAAGTCCTACGTAGGAGATACTATGTCCTACGTAGGAGATACTATGTCCTACGTAGGAGTTACTATGTCCTACGTAGGAGATACTAAGTCCAACGTAGGAGATACTATCTCCTACGTAGGAGATACTAGCTCCTACGTAGGAGATACTAAGTCCTACGTAGGAGATACTAAGTCATACGTAGGAGATACTATCTCCTACGTAGGAGATACTCTGTCCTACGTAGGAGATACTATCTCCTACGTAGGAGTTACTATGTCCTACGTAGGAGATACTAAGTCCTACGTAGGAGATACTTTCTCCTACGTAGGAGATACTAGCTCCTACGTAGGAGATACTAAGTCCAACGTAGGAGATACTCTGTCCTACGTAGGAGATACTATCTCCTACGTAGGAGTTACTATGTCCTACGTAGGAGATACTAAGTCCTACGTAGGAGATACTATCTCCTACGTAGGAGATACTATCTCCTACGTAGGAGTTACTATGGCCTACGTAGGAGATACTATGTCCTACGTAGGAGATACTAAGTCCTACGTAGGAGATACTATCTCCTACGTAGGAGTTACTATGTCCTACGTAGGAGATACTATGTCCTACGTAGGAGATACTAAGTCCTACGTAGGAGATACTAGCTCCTACGTAGGAGTTACTATGTCCTACGTAGGAGATACAAAGTCCTACGTAGGAGATACTATCTCCTACGTAGGAGATACTATCTCCTACGTAGGAGTTACTATGGCCTACGTAGGAGTTACTAAGTCCTACGTAGGAGATACTATGTCCTACGTAGGAGATACTATGTCCTACGTAGGAGTTACTATGTCCTACGTAGGAGATACTAAGTCCTACGTAGGAGATACTAAGTATGAGGTTATTAAGTCCTACGTAGGAGATACTATCTCCTACGTAGGAGAAACTATCTCCTATGTAGGAGATACTAAGTCCTACGTAGGAGATACTAAGTCCTACGTAGGAGATACTAAGTCCTACGTAGAAGATACTAAGTATGAGGTTATTAAGTCCTACGTAGGAGATACTATCTCCTACGTAGGAGAAACTATCTCCTACGTAGGAGATACTAAGTCCTACGTAGGAGATACTAAGTCCTACGTAGGAGATACTAAGTCCTACGTAGGAGATAGTATCTCCTACGTAGGAGATAGTTCTAAAATATTTTTTCACCGTCACACTAATACGCTTTCGTACATTTGGACAATGTCTCTCCCAAGTAAATGAATTGTCATTTACAGAACGGTTTATCACTTTCCCTCTTTAAACAGTTAATCATGTTTATGAGTCACAAGTGGCCAAACTCCAAATGCAAAAGTCTTAGAATATGATTTGGAAAGATCCTGTATGGTGACTTTTTCTAATGTTGTTTGTCATCTGTCTGGTGTGTCAGCATCTTTTTAAAAATTATGTTTAACATGACGATTTCGATATCCAAACTTTGAAATGTATACTTTATATAATATTAACGGGATCTATCATTTGAATATAGTATTTGCTGAGATCATGATCAGCTACTCTAGTTCCGCTAACACCGCTGACATTTTAGATTAAAAATAATTTTCAATCTTAATCAATGTTTGACATTTGAAAATGTTTATAAGCAAAAGGCTTTCAATGTTTGACATTTGAAAATGTTTATAAGCAAAATGCTTGGAGTTGAAGAACATTTTCTTTTGTAATTACAAACAACTCTGTAATGTTTGTTGATTTCTTTAATATCATTCTAGCAAACAAAAACATACGTCATAAAAGAAACATTTATGGATATTATTCTAATGGCGTAAAACATCAACAACTTATGCAACTGAATGTGTAGGAATGATGAAAGAACTTATAATTTTACGATAGAGAGTTGACGTCCTTGAAAATCATTTGGAAAAACAAGACAATGTATAACAGTAAATTCTTGAATGTAGATGTATGATTTAAAGGGGCAGTAGCACGTTTTTAGGGGGAATATAAGGTGATGTCAGGAAAATGAAAATAAATAGTTCCAATTGAAAGAAAATGTATTTGAACTAAATGAAGCAGTAATGATTCAAATATATAATGTAAAGTTCAGCCATGAGATTCATTTTTCTCACAAAAATGAATTAAAGGTGTTCACAAAAAAATGGCCGCCAATGGATTTTATGTGAAGCCTCATACTTTGTCCTCTGACTATGGGTGATTGGCTTGTGTAATGAGATTGTTGACACTGTCAATATGATACATTTAGCATTTACTTACAATTATAAGTGAAATATTTAAAATGTAAAATTATCAAAAAACGTGCTACTGCCCCTTTAATGGAATGAAAATTGTATATTGATCCCATTTATGACCATCAAACGTTTAACAAAACTTTCAATAACTTCATTCATTATTCGATATTATGTATTATTATATGAATGGATCATATCCGTCTTTCCGATTGGCCCACTTGGTCACATGACAGCATTGACGTCAAGCAACGTCAGCCTGTGTGAGGCGCGAGAGGTTGATATAACAATCCAAGCACCTCCCGTGGCTAAAAATAGATTTGAGAATTACGTCTCGAACTCCGTACATCACATGTTACGTTGTTAATCAAGCAATAGGCATCGCTTCGTGACTGTGCTGAATTAGAGTTATGTCCCTTATGGTTTTAGGCATATTAGAGTGATGTCCCTTATTTGCACAGAAGAAACGTGATTCAAGAACATGTTTCATATAATAAAACAATCATAGACTTCTAGATTCGGTTTATCCAATGATTTGTCGACCTTGGACACGTGATATTCACCTCGGCGTTGCCTCGGTGAATATCACGTGCCCAAGGTCGACAAATCATTGGATCAACCTCACTTGAAGTCAATAATTGTTCAATATTAACATCAACATATCAAATAGAAATTATTAATACACCAGCAAATAAACACAAAAACCCTGTAAATTGAGCAATGTCTAATACGAATTAAGTCCAACGTAGGAGATACTAAGTCCTACGTAGGAGATACTATCTCCTACGTAGGAGATACTCTGTCCTACGTAGGAGATACTATCTCCTACGTAGGAGTTACTATGTCCTACGTAGGAGATACTATCTCCTACGTAGGAGATACTATCTCCTACGTAGGAGTTACTATGGCCTACGTAGGAGATACTAAGTCCTACGTAGGAGATACTATCTCCTACGTAGGAGATACTATCTCCTACGTAGGAGTTACTATGTCCTACGTAGGAGATACTATGTCCTACGTAGGAGATACTAAGTCCTACGTAGGAGATACTATCTCCTACGTAGGAGATACTAGCTCCTACGTAGGAGTTACTATGGCCTACGTAGGAGATACTAAGTCCTACGTAGGAGATACTATGTCCTACGTAGGAGATACTATGTCCTACGTAGGAGTTACTATGTCCTACGTAGGAGATACTAAGTCCAACGTAGGAGATACTATCTCCTACGTAGGAGATACTAGCTCCTACGTAGGAGATACTAAGTCCTACGTAGGAGATACTAAGTCCTACGTAGGAGATACTATCTCCTACGTAGGAGATACTCTGTCCTACGTAGGAGATACTATCTCCTACGTAGGAGTTACTATGTCCTACGTAGGAGATACTAAGTCCTACGTAGGAGATACTTTCTCCTACGTAGGAGATACTAGCTCCTACGTAGGAGATACTAGCTCCTACGTAGGAGATACTAAGTCCAACGTAGGAGATACTCTGTCCTACGTAGGAGATACTATCTCCTACGTAGGAGTTACTATGTCCTACGTAGGAGATACTAAGTCCTACGTAGGAGATACTATCTCCTACGTAGGAGATACTATCTCCTACGTAGGAGATACTATCTCCTACGTAGGAGTTACTATGGCCTACGTAGGAGATACTATGTCCTACGTAGGAGATACTAAGTCCTACGTAGGAGATACTATCTCCTACGTAGGAGTTACTATGTCCTACGTAGGAGATACTATGTCCTACGTAGGAGATACTAAGTCCTACGTAGGAGATACTAGCTCCTACGTAGGAGTTACTATGTCCTACGTAGGAGATACAAAGTCCTACGTAGGAGATACTATCTCCTACGTAGGAGATACTATCTCCTACGTAGGAGTTACTATGGCCTACGTAGGAGTTACTAAGTCCTACGTAGGAGATACTATGTCCTACGTAGGAGATACTATGTCCTACGTAGGAGTTACTATGTCCTACGTAGGAGATACTAAGTCCTACGTAGGAGATACTAAGTATGAGGTTATTAAGTCCTACGTAGGAGATACTATCTCCTACGTAGGAGAAACTATCTCCTACGTAGGAGATACTAAGTCCTACGTAGGAGATACTAAGTCCTACGTAGGAGATACTAAGTCCTACGTAGAAGATACTAAGTATGAGGTTATTAAGTCCTACGTAGGAGATACTATCTCCTACGTAGGAGAAACTATCTCCTACGTAGGAGATACTAAGTCCTACGTAGGAGATACTAAGTCCTACGTAGGAGATACTAAGTCCTACGTAGGAGATAGTATCTCCTACGTAGGAGATAGTTCTAAAATATTTTTTCACCGTCACACTAATACGCTTTCGTACATTTGGACAATGTCTCTCCCAAGTAAATGAATTGTCATTTACAGAACGGTTTATCACTTTCCCTCTTTAAACAGTTAATCATGTTTATGAGTCACAAGTGGCCAAACTCCAAATGCAAAAGTCTTAGAATATGATTTGGAAAGATCCTGTATGGTGACTTTTTCTAATGTTGTTTGTCATCTGTCTGGTGTGTCAGCATCTTTTTAAAAATTATGTTTAACATGACGATTTCGATATCCAAACTTTGAAATGTATACTTTATATAATATTAACGGGATCTATCATTTGAATATAGTATTTGCTGAGATCATGATCAGCTACTCTAGTTCCGCTAACACCGCTGACATTTTAGATTAAAAATAATTTTCAATCTTAATCAATGTTTGACATTTGAAAATGTTTATAAGCAAAAGGCTTTCAATGTTTGACATTTGAAAATGTTTATAAGCAAAATGCTTGGAGTTGAAGAACATTTTCTTTTGTAATTACAAACAACTCTGTAATGTTTGTTGATTTCTTTAATATCATTCTAGCAAACAAAAACATACGTCATAAAAGAAACATTTATGGATATTATTCTAATGGCGTAAAACATCAACAACTTATGCAACTGAATGTGTAGGAATGATGAAAGAACTTATAATTTTACGATAGAGAGTTGACGTCCTTGAAAATCATTTGGAAAAACAAGACAATGTATAACAGTAAATTCTTGAATGTAGATGTATGATTTAAAGGGGCAGTAGCACGTTTTTAGGGGGAATATAAGGTGATGTCAGGAAAATGAAAATAAATAGTTCCAATTGAAAGAAAATGTATTTGAACTAAATGAAGCAGTAATGATTCAAATATATAATGTAAAGTTCAGCCATGAGATTCATTTTTCTCACAAAAATGAATTAAAGGTGTTCACAAAAAAATGGCCGCCAATGGATTTTATGTGAAGCCTCATACTTTGTCCTCTGACTATGGGTGATTGGCTTGTGTAATGAGATTGTTGACACTGTCAATATGATACATTTAGCATTTACTTACAATTATAAGTGAAATATTTAAAATGTAAAATTATCAAAAAACGTGCTACTGCCCCTTTAATGGAATGAAAATTGTATATTGTTCCCAAAACAATTGATTACGTAATCGAAACATGATATGGGCTCTCAAATTTCGCTTATTCACAATATAAAATTATAAAAAAATATTTTAAGAAACATTGGAAACCTGAAATAATTCACATCAATTAACATAAACAATAGATATCATGTAAATGAACTTCAAACTTTTATACTATGGATAATTTTACTCATTTTATCTTGTCAATCAAGTGCATTCAATATCTCAAAGACAGGAGAGTCAAAATTAGTACCCCCTCTTTGTAAGATAGTGAAATTGATAAAACATTGTGGCACTAACGCAACTTACTTTTCTGCCATTCTTTCTTGATAGAGTCATTGTACAACGATGTAGAAAACGATGTTAACGATCGCGTTCTAGTGTGTTGATGGATTTGGTAGTGTTTGTACAGACACTTAAAACTATTTTTATGTACAGTGTATATTTTGAAAGTTAAAAACATACTTTAATGGCGTATTCGAGTGTCATTTATACAATAATGTTGTAATTCGTAAAACAAGGTGTATTTTATCCAACCTAATTATATGATATAAGTATTTAATTGATTGATTAATTCAATTGAAAGAATTCGGGAAAGAATGCTATTTGCTTTTTTATCTGTCGCTGAAATGATATAATGATCAAAACTCAAATTTTGAAATATTGAAGACCGAACCCTACATCACATGCTATTAATTATATTAGCAAAAACTCATTCTCTTCTCACAGAGGCAGATTAAGTCATGAAATGTTGATACTGCCTCTGTTTTAACTCGCCTAAATCCTTGGGTTCCGGCAGTTTGCCCTGGCGGAAAAAAATTGCACCAAGATCCACTTGAATGTTGTTTTTCAAATGACAACGCTTCTCGCATGGAAAGGGTGGTTAATGTCGCAATGCTTTTGCCGTGATTTAGTAGCAAAAATTATGATTTTAGAACAGCATCGCAGATTGCACAACTAACTTTGATTACCTCCAATCAGCATCTCCCATCTTATTCCACAAAGTCGGCATCATAGAACATATTCCTTTCTGCAAGGGTATATATGTTTAAACTTTACTGGCATCTAAACCATTCTATTGAAATGACAAATATTGATCGCGTGAAATCAATTTATTTCAGTGGTGATGTTGTGAATCTATCAGTTGTCACGTTCTTCCCCTAACATGTCTCTAATAGGAAACGCCGTAAGAAAAGGAATAAATTGAGAGCCTTTTCTACATACAACCCCTTTGCATCTTGTATCGATGTTTTCAACTATGTTTAATTCAAAGTCATATCAAACATTCTATGTGACCAACATCATCATTAAAGATGAAAAGCAGATAAAGAAAATCAATCTTTTAATCAGAACTGAACGTATTTAAGATGTAGCGACCTGTACAATCCAATCTTATCCTAATTGTACATGTTTCATTGTCCAATATAGATAGAACTTCATTCTAAAAAAACATCATGAAAGAGTCAATCTTACCATCGTTTTAAAGTAAATCAAGCGATTGTGTCTATAAGGGGCAGATGCACGTTTTTTGTAAATTTTATATTTTAAATTTTTCACTGATAATTGTACGTTAATGCTAAATGAACTATTTTATAGCGTCAAAACTCTCAATTCAAAAACCAAATTACAAATTACAAAACTCCACTGGAAGCCAATTTTGTGTGAACACCTTTAACTCATATTGTTAAAGAAAAAGTAATTGTGTGGCCGAACCTCTATAGTCTTTTTATGACTGCTTCAATTAGTTTAAATACATTGTCCTTTAATTGGAACCATTTATTTCAATTTATCTGACATCACATTATATTCCCCATCAAAACATTCTACACCACCCCCCCCCCCCCCCCCCCCCATCTGATATCACAGTTCTAAAAACGGAAGTTAAAGGGGACTTGTAATTGATTCCCAAATTAGGGTGATCAGTCTTTCATTCTGCAGTTTACATTTTGGTATAACCCAATGTCTCCTGAAATTAACATATGACGCCCTAGTCCGAATTTAAAAGAATTTTGCTATAATACCAAATGTTGCCTTCCAGGTGCATTTTAGGGCATCGTCCAAACTAGTGTATACAATTTCAACTTGTTAGTGATATTTTGAATTTTGGATTTACACTGAGCACTAGTGTATAAGATTTCAACTTGTAAACAAATCTTAATCATGCAATGCTTTTGCAAAACAAAAGAGAGGGTTTTAACTGTAATATTTGCAATTAATATTGTAAGGTACCTAACAGTCTCATTTATCTTACTATCGTGAAATATTAGATGAATAGTTTTGTTACAGTATGAGTAAGTTATGGAAAATGGAGAAGTAAATACCTCATCGCATACAAATGAACATGGTTATAAGCAAGAGAACGTAATGTATAATGCTTTTTGAAATGTGAATTGACCACCTGTTTTAAAATATTGCGACATACTGAATGAACAGTCACAGAAAGAGTTTGTTGTTGGAAAAAAAGATGAAAGAGAATGGGAATGAATATTGATCAAATGAAATGCAATCTTGAGTGTTTTAAACCCTTCCCGTTTTAATGGAAGAAAGTTCCACAAGTGTATTGATGTTTGTTTGAGTAGAATTTTAAATCGACATCAGATTAAACTCTTACACTTTTGGTTAACCTTAAATTGCAAGCGTGCATAGATGGACCTATACATACAGACATACATGTATGGTGAACTGATCAAAGCACATGATAATCGAGATGCAAGCTAAGGAACCAATTCAAAATAACAGGAAATCAATAACAATCAAACTTTAAAACACAACTATTGTTTATACAATTGATTACATTATGAATATCATTAACGATCTGTACAAACCAAAATATAGAATCTGTAGTCATTTATTGGAGATGGCATTGTGTAAGTTTTGAGATATATGCAGACAAGAAATTTTTTTAAACTGGTGTAATCGGGTTTAAACTGTCACTGACATTTGACATATTATGAAATATTTACTTTCAACATATAATACTTTTCAACATACACTCAGGGGCAAAAGAAACGATACCATATAAAATGCATGATAGGTTAATCTACGATTGATACATGTAGTTACGGCTGAAACAGGGTTAATTCATGTATTCAAGAGCTAACTGAAATAAGTTTTAATTTCAGAGCTATATCTGTTAACGCTTTTGAAATACAAGCCTTTCGAAAAACGCTGTTAAAAAATCTCCTTAACTAGACGAGATAGGATAGTGAAAATGGCCCCTTTTCTTGTTTTTAAACCAAAATACAGGCAAAATGCGTGAACAAATTAACTTCTACAAGGGTTATTTATATTGATAACATCTTAGATTTTATAGATTTTTAAATATCATAATTACTTTATTCCAATTCCAAAGATTATGACCAAAATAACATCGAAAAAGCTGTTTTTTGACCCCTCGTGTATTTGAACAGTCATACAATTATAAGTATTATACTTTGATGTTTGAAATTGAGAGTACTTCTTCACAACTGATGTGCCTATCACAAGGGCTCGTAGTCGCATTTCATTTACAACAGGATTTTGTTTTGTACTCTTTTGAAAAGTTGGTATCGTTTCTTTTGCTCCTGAGTGTATTTACACATATACCAAATTTGTTTTACAGAGATTACATTAATTCTGAACGATGACTTTTGAAGATATGCAAATTTGATTTCAGGTTATTCATATTCATAGATATTCATACTATTACTGACCAAAACGATTACATAAAAATGAATCATTACAAAATAGTATGAACTCTTATTAATTGATCAGTGGTCAGGTTTTGCAGACGACATTAATTCAACCTTTTGTATTCAGGTCAAATAGGCTAATCGTGTGGTTAAGTTACTTGATGGGAATGCCATACACTTCATTTGATGTCAGCTGTTCAAACACGTTTCTATAGTGACAATATTCCTAGGATTTGTTTGTACTGAATTATCTCCAGAAACAATTCCATAACTAGGGCCAGAATAAGAACATAAAAAAGTGAGCATGTTGTGGTTAATTTAGAACTTCGGTGTATTTTAATGATTCAGATAAGCTTGAAAACCCTTACTGATATCAACTCCTCATTCTTAAAGGGCGTATCAGAGGACACCAGATGTCAGAAAAAAATTATTAGAATAATTCATTTGGATACATGTGTTTAGCATCCAATTAAGAATGATTGAGTCTGTTCGTGTTTCCAACTTTCCCCCTCTGCTGTAAACTGATGATAACACGATAAATAGAGCCTTCAAAATTGAAGGCGTGAGAATTCCCTCAAGCCACTATTACAAAGTAATTAAGCAATGCTAGTACACGAAACTGAATGAAGAATAGTTATCCCGAGGCAATAAAACTAAAATATTAGCTCTTTGATCAGAATTGATTTCAAAGGTATCCAACTTGGCAAAATGTCATATTATTGTCGACAGTTTACTTTGTTTAAAGTCCTTTAAAAAACTGAACAAATATTAACATCAACCAATGAATTCACATGGAAACTGTCTTTATCATGACTTCTTTTTTCTCTATAATACAGCTAAAACAGTTGGTGTTGCCTTTTAATTAGGCAACCATCTAAACTGATTGTTGATACATATTATTGTCTTTTTTGCCTCTAAATCAAAATATAAATGCACTTGTTATAAACTGTTCTAACTGTCTAACTAATAGAAAATCCTGAATTAACCCATTAAACCGTCGAGCTTTGACACGTTACTGTAATGTATAATAATACATATGTGCAAAACGATGTTCTATCCCAGTTGATACATCAAATAGACCATCATAACATTATTAATTCATTAATATACAAGACTGTAATCAACACAATATATCGCATAGACATTAAGTTTTGCACAACATCATCCTTGACATTATAATTTCCCAAAATGATGAAACAACATAGAGACGTGACAATGACAATGTAATGGCATAAACTAGACATGTTTATTGAGAACGGGTTAAAATCCCTTGACTGAGAAGAAGAATCTCAAAGTCATGAGTTTTCAAGTCTCAAAAAGATCTATCAACCCATGATGATATATTTTACATCAAAATACCTAATTAGTCTCTATCTATCACAATGATAATGTATGAAACACTTTTAGTCCGTCTAAGGAGAATACCTGCAACACACTTTGTCACAAATTTCTTAATTTAGATTTCAAAAAATAAAAATCCTAAAAAATATATATATGAAAATATTAAAGTTATATTCTTATTCAACAGAGAAGCGATGTCCTACATTTATATCAGGTTTAAATAGCATGAAGAGATGCTATCGTGTAACTTGCCATAAAACACGATATCGGATAGTGAAAGACTGTTAATGACTCCCCGGAACTATTATTAAGGGTAATCAGTCGAAAATGATGAGCCAGACTCGACCAAGATGAAATCATATCCCTGAGCAATATGATAATTACTACATTGTGTGACAAAGAATTGTCTCTCACTTGAATATATATCTCTAATGAAAACTTGGTGCTTGAAGGTCAAAGTAAAACTTTGGGATCTTTTAACATGCATACGTTGTAGTGATGAGTTATAAAATTACGAAGGTGATGTTTGAAAAGGCATTAGTGGAAAGAGATACAATTTTATTTTATTCATTTGTTTCTGTTATTATCGTATTTTAAGCGTGATTTATAGACTATAAACATTTTAACATTTAACATTGTATATTTATATAATTTTTTCAAAGACTCTCCTCACATTAATTGAAATAATAGTTCTTCATCTCCTGTACTGATTTATTGTTTGTTTCCGTTCTTATCAGTATTAATAATATCTTGATCGTTTGATAAATGAAATTGTAAGAACAAACTAAAATGCTTATATAGTATGATGAAAGTTACTCATAGATTCTTTGAATGAAATACAATGTTTTCCCCAGAGGATTCATTTGTCACAATGGAGCACTTTTATCTGTTTTTTGTTGTTGTTGGGTTTGGGGTTTATTTTTGGAGGTTGGTTTATATGATTGACAATGTCAGCAACTGAAAAAATTCTTACGGATTTAGCAGTTTAAAAGACATTAACTTAGATAACCACTAAGCCATTTTCTCTACAGCAAGAAATAATTGTTGCTTTTAAAGTAATATGTACAATGGAATATACTGACTGTCGCTTTTTAAAAGTATAACATACCATAGGAAATACTGACTGTCGTTTTTTTATAAATAATAATGTACCAAGGGAAATACTGACTGTCTTCGAGCTTCGTAAGCTGTCTGACTCCTTTATCAAAGTCGTAGGCCAAACAATAATTGAAATTTATACAATTAAGGTGTCGTCGCGTGAAGTAGAGAAAATCACCAAAGTTTTCAGTGATAAAAGTAAAAACAAATTGATAAAAGTAACCAATGACCGTAATTTTCTTTGATATAGTTTTAACTTCAATAAACGAGTTAAAAGACACTTCGTCATTCTGAACTTTCTTTAAAACTAACTCCTAAAAAAGGTATCAGCATATAAATGCGAACTACTCCACTTATGTCACTTATGACATTTTTAGAGCATTAGGAGCAAATTGCAATTGAGCATCATACCATATATATATATTTGAAGGAAGAATAGAGGCTTTCTTGTGAATTATTTAACGGAAAAAAAATCAACTTACCAATTTTAACAAAATATAAGGTTTATCTTACGGCCATTATCAAATCCTCATTCTGTGAGGTTTGGTTTCGATTAAAATATCAATGCCAATTATAAATGACATAATAGTATTGTGATCTCATTTATTTGATGATGATGCACCAGGAATGTGATGCCACGTATAAGACACAGGGCCTTGTGAACAGTTTCAGTCAATAACTTTATATCATAGTATTTATCGCATGTTCTCGCAAAGCTATATCTCTTTTTAAAACAGTCTTGAGTAATGAAATATACTTCAAACACTAAACATGCATGTCATTAAAAACATTTCTGAATTACATCCATAGTAGTTCATATCTTTCTTAAAATAACAAGCTCCAAAAGAAGAATTTCAATATGCAACAATATTCACAATATCTGAGTAAAATTTATATATATTCATTTAAGAATTCTTTACTTTAAAAAACTCTATGGAATTACTTCAATGTAAAATTGGTGTATAAAAATCGAATACCTCTTTCATTGAATTAATTTCCTATGCGTTGACTTCCAGATCGTAAATCAATTGAAATTTGAAACTATTGACATTATGACATTTGCATTTTTTTAAAAGTATAGACAATTTCAAATATGAATTTTTATACAAATGCGGCTCACTAAAAGTAACTTGTCTATAGTTGTAGCTTCATGCACTAAATATATTATTGATAACAAATATGATGATGTTAGTGATGAATAAGACATTAATCTCATTAATTGGTCTATAAAACTTGCTTATGAGTTTTGTTAGAACTGTACAATAGTTTAAGACCTTTACAAATGTATTTCTTTCATGTTAATTGTGAATTCTTTGCAGAAATAGGCACGTTCATTGAGTTAAATTTTACCTGAAAAAGCAATGTAGTGTGGCTTTGCAAATCAGCTGCCGGACCAATAATGAAGTGAGTATAGTGTGGCTTTTCAAATCAGCTATTTGACCAATAATGAAGTGAATATATTGTGGCTTTGCAAATCAGCTGTTGGACCAATAATGAAGTGAATATAGTGTGGCTTTGCAAATCAGCTGTTGGACCAATAATGAAGTGAATATAGTGTGACTTTGCAAATCAACTGTTGGACCAGTAATGAACTGAATAAATGTTTGAGTGAACGGATAAATCTTAAATGCAACCAAGAACGAGGAAGAAGTCTTTATCTAACTCTTAGTACCATGTTCTTTATTACCCACTGGTCTCTATTTCAGCTCATTGTTAACCTCTCATGAGGCGAAATATTTCTGACTGTTTAAAGATGCTGTATCATACTTGCAATATTTTAAGAGTATTTTTAATGTATTCATTGTATTTTTTTAAAAATGTAGCGACCAACCTAGGGAAAATCGAACCAAAATTCAGAGAGATAATTTACCAAAATTACGGAAACGGCAGCCAACATAAAGGCGAATCAAGTGTGGCCATCTCACAACTTCCGGTCTCTAAATATACGCTTGAAAACCGTCTTTGTCGCGCACGACTAGATTTTCTTTTCTTTTTCTCCGAATAAGGTTTTCGTTGCTGCCAAAGTTGATACCCATTGAACGCAAATACGCTAGTTGTGACACGGTGTAAACCCTTTACTCGTAATGATTACATCACTGAAAGCGGTTTCGTTAAATGCTATGCCCTTTCTACAAGTGGTACTGTGCTTTGGGCGTCGAAATAAGTATGTTATTGTTGATTAAACAATCTAAATATGATATAAAAATTTCGACGAAAGATTTTTCTAGAAAGTGATGTATTTCTTTTCTCAATAGCTAAATTTCAGCCTGAACCGCATGCAAGCATGAAACTGCATATTTAAGCCTCGGACCTCTTGAAGCAAAATGTGGCGTGCAAACAACAGAGGAAATGCTTGTTAAGTATGTATATGTTAAGCTCAATCAATAAACTCTCTTTAGTCTCAATGTTTAAAAACCGTATTTGCAATTTCATTCATAGTATACAAGAGATTCAAAATGGTGATATAATGGTATAGTTTCAATTTACAAAATATATTACTACAAACAAAATCATCAACAACTTAAACATATTCTTGTCTTATTAATGATATCACTATTTATTCAAGATATCAATACCTAAATGAGCAATACGATTGCTTGATGTATAGTGTTTTTACAATTATTGTTGATATTGGTTTGGGTAATTACTACAATAGTACCTAATTTGCCGATCATTAACCTTAAATTCAAAGAAAATAACTCTTAGCGCCACAGAAAATTCATACATTGCATTGATGTCTTAGATAAAAATCAGATTATAGACGGTAAGTCATCATTGTTTCCGAGAGAAATCTTTTACACATTGACCTCATTTCTCAATAAGTTCTTTCATTAGTTAAGTTTATTTTAATCTTTTCTGATAGTTCCAGATCAAATGGACACTTGACGAAAATAATAAAATATGTCACAGTTAATAAACAATATATGCATATATTCCTTTAAATGCATACAGTTGTCTACAGTTGATTTACGATGAAACCGTAAAAACATTTAACGGTGTTCCTTTTATCTTCAGATGACAATGGTCAATTACATGAATGGTTGATTTAAATAAGATATTTCACAGTGAGCAATGGTTTACTTACTTTTAATTCTTAAGAAGTAACTTTGTTTGATCAACGTTGATGGTTGATTACTTTGAAATACACTGTGGTTGAATTATGAAAATATCATTATTTCTCGAAATAAAGTAAATATAGATCAATAAAACGAACGTGTCTAAGCCTTGAAATACAAAAAAAGTCATCTGTAGTTGATTTATCTATCATTTCTCTCACAGATAAGTAAGTATCGATAGACAAAACGAACCTGATTAAGTCACCTTCCACATTCAGCCTTTGGTCATATATTCACTTTCTCCATAATCCGATAATGTCAGATACGTGTTTCGAACCCTAATAACATTACTCAGAGGATAATGTCATTCTTTAGACAGGTTAGTCAAGCAGACACAATAATCAATTACACATAAATAAATACGCTTCTCCTTTTACTTTCCTAGACATCACTTTAATTTGGACCAAAGCTAGTTTGCTAAAACCAACATGCCTTAATGATAAACTTTTAAATTGAATTTAAAGGCTTTGAGTTTTTTTTATCTTCTAACGAGACGAACAATAGGAGCAGTCTGTTAAGTGCAAAAATTTGATTCAACGATTGTTTCAAACTGAGTGTTCGTTGAGATTATAAAAGCATTGTTCATGACGTCATTGAAACAAGTTGTCTCAAGAGAAAAGGATTCTATTTTGTTGGTTCAAATCAAAAGAGTTTGTTAATAAAGAAATAGTGCAAATCATGACTCTTCAGTGAAATCCTTGAATAATCATATTTCAAAATTATTGGAGACATGATTTTTTAGAAATTGCTAATATCCCGCTTTAGTCTCTTTACCCATAGAAGTCTATGTTTCTCATCAGTAACGCATTGATGACATAAGACGCGTCTTCTCCGATAGTTTTCCGGATCAATGGCCGGAAGGGAATTCATTGTACTTCCAGGGTCTGAATAAACAATCCATTGTGGCGTCTCTGTTCAGGCTAGTGTAAACAACTTCTGATAGTGTGGATATCGTTCGCGTGGTTTGGCATTGTTGTTAACTTGCTAAAACAGAAGAAGTTATCTTTTCAGTAAAACTCTGCACCATGCTGACTGGTTCAACTACCAGTAGAGAATGAATCAACTTGGTGTAATATAGTTATATTGTGCTATCTGCATAGTCATTGTAATCTAATTTTGACGTTAAAAGGCGCGCTTCATGATATTGGGAGTCAAAAAATAGGATACTTTAAGTGTTTGAGTTATATAACTAGTATCCATATAAATTTTTTTGAGCTGCTTTTCGATTTGTTTGACCGTCTTCATATATAAATTGTTTATCATAGAGAATCATCCAAAGCAGCAAAGTAAAACAAACTGCCAAAGTACAGCAAATTATTCTTTATAAGCATATATTTCACTTGTACATGTACCTTTTCAAAATAATTAAATTGAATAATGAAATGGCTAAGACAAGAAAAATAGGTAGCTGATAGTAATGAATGCCTTGAACTAAATACAAAATTTTGCTAATCAAAAGAAACAAAAGAAATCAAAAGTGTGTTCAGACAGGTGATGGAAGGCGTCTTCTACACAAGTACGATTTACAGGAGCAATACCAATCATTCTTAACCACGGGAATATTCATGTCATATTATTCCTGGAAGTCAAAAGTGAAAATAACAATCAAGCAGTATGAAGAGAGACAGTGGGCCACAAGAATGGACGAGGATCCCGACCTCAAACACTTCAAACTCATTCATCCCCTTATCCAACCTCACATCGCCTGGCTGGTAGACAAGAGTTATCCTTCCCTGAAACCCATGTGTAGACTGGTCGTACAGCTGTGCGCGTGCTGGAGGCCAGGTAAAGTGACAGGACAGTGCAATCTGTGCCATGAGCTATACAGTGATCTGCTGGTACACACTGTGTGTATCTGCCCCGGAACATTGGACATTCGAGAGAGACTATGGTGTGACATTGCGGACTGCACCCCAATCGAGACCAGTGTCCTACTACACAACCAGAGTGACACTGAACTGGTATCGTCCCTTCTATCATGTAGACCTCCACTGAAGCTGAGTGATGAAGAGACAATTAACTATGCCCTAATTATCATCACAAATATAGCTCTATTCAACAGACGAGTTGAACCATGATGCGATGAATGGTCTGCCTTCCTATTGTAATATAACGTCTTTTGAATGTACATATATAATGTGATCTAAATAATATGCACATATCTGTACTCTCCTTTGGAGGAATAAAAGATTATATATCTTTCATCCTGCAACATAGTGCAATGACCACATGTTATTATCAAATTAACGTGCTATGTTTAGAAATATCACATGGCTAATCTACATACAGCTGACTGTAACGTTGTCAGTCTGATAAAGAAAATCTGTAAGTTTGTAAGCTTAAGTGGAAGAGTAGATACAACTTATCTTACAGCATTATTATTTTATTTTAGAATGTTTGTGAGGTGACATCATCTTCGTCTATTTGCAAAGGTGAGTGGTTGTTTTGACATTTTTTTTCACATCAAATAATTATCTGCCAACTGTTAATATTTCCTTGATGTCATTACAAAATATTTAGTTAAGTTTTTGTCAGTATCTTTATTATTTGTATAGAAAAATAATGATTAAGGAATCGTAATATTTCTACGTTGGTTAATCCAAAACTTTCGGTTGGTTATTCCCATTGACGATTATTTTTTACATTCCTTAATGAATTATTAATGTATCTAATAGATAAGGTTACAAAGCATACAAAATGTATTTAAATAGTTTATCTTCTATTGTAGTTTCATGTCAAGAAAAGGATGACTCATGACCAAACGTTAACTCTATACTCTGTTCTTATAAACCTAGAGATATTCATGGTACATGCAATCTGACATTGAGTGACTATATAATCCGTTTCAGTGGAATTTGTGCATGTGAAGTTATGCAAACGAGAGATGAAAGGCAAATTTACTGTTTTAAGGTCTGCCTTAAAACATAAGAAGCGATGCAATAACAAGCCTAATTGTCAACAGAACATGACATTTGCTACTAATCTTTATAAATGTTATTTCTCAACATGATAAACCATATAAGGCACTCACTCCTGCCTATTTTATGTAGTGTCTCTACAGAGATACTGCAAGGTTTGTTTGGATACTATAGCATTTTTGAAATCATAAATCATAGAAACAAATTGAAACGATGAAATACACAAGGACATGAATCTATGCTCTTGCTTTTCCTACATGTCCTAATTATAATTACAATGTTTGCCAACTTTATTGAAGATTGAAAATAAAGATACCATGTCAAAAGTTAACCAAAATTACCTCACACTCACACTCATGTTAAATAAGTATCTGCAAATCCAATAACAAAGTGAAATAAGGAAAACTAAAATGGTGCTTAAAGATTTTTGTCATGTATAATCCTGCACATGGAGAGATTGTCACTTCTCAATTATGAGTATTAGTTGAATTTGTTTTTCAATCTTGTAGCCATGGATGTTTGCAAAGAATTCACTCCCGATGCTCCGATTATAATATCAGAGTGACGTCTGGATTTTATTTCCATATTTACTTAAACGATCAGAAATGTCGAAAGACATTGAACATTTTCTTTATAAGGTTAGGTTCTTCATGTGCCAAAACATTTCTTGTAGCAATTTTGAAATTTTCCTTCAGGTAATGATTCAAACAGACACTGTTTGTAATGGCTTCTCAATGAACACTACTCGCAAAGGACGAAGGCAATATCAAGGATATACAACTGCTTTATTCAATCTTGGGGACGTTTGGACAAAGATACTAATGCTGTTTTCAGATACATGAAGTACATTAGAATGGATATCTTTCAAGTTGTTGTTACAATGGAGTGCTCATAGGTTGTTTATACAACAAAAGAGGTAGATGATAGAAGCCAGGTGGGTTATGTACAGATAATCAAGAGAGCAAAAGAATACATACATCAATTATCATAGTTAGTGTTAGTGTTCTCGGCATAATGAAGATGGTAAGGCTTGCAAAATACAACATGTTTATTCCTATTGCAGGATACTTACCATCCCAAACACAATCGCATTATAACATCTTTATCTCAATAAACCATATCAGAAAGTTAAGGGTCTTTTACTTTGATCAATAAAATACACCTCTTTTCGTAACCCACTCTCAATATTCTGGGAATCATACAATCTCATGCAAACATCATGCATTTGAATGCACAACTGTCATTCTCTCCCAATACAAATCAAATCAAAAGTCTTTAGACAATTTCTAGACTTTCCAAGGCACACCGTTTCTGGAAACACTTTGCACCACAACCTTTTCTATTAACACTTCTTGGAATGGAAAGATATATTGTTGTCACCGAGGCCAATACCCTGATCCATTTGCCAAACTACATGACCAAGTTCTGTCAAGTTGAAACAAAGATCATACAAGCAACTAAATTGGGAAAAAAATAAAGTGATACTAAATTGAATGCATCCAATCGGGTTTCTCAATTTTACCCAAAGAAGTATTGAGACTTCAACGTCACTTGAGCAACATGTACGTCAATGCAGAGAGAATGGACTGTGGTCAGGGATAAATGGCGATCATGATTGCCAATGCCTGTGCATGAGATTGAGTAATGGTTATATCATTATAAAAATGTTCATCCGTTTACAGAAGATCCGCTCACTTGCCAGTTTCCAGACAAAAACTACAGGAGTAAAATTTAATGTGGATTTGATTCCACTCAAACAAGAATTCAAATTGTTCTTCAATTCTGGCCAACAATTTCGTTCTTGTTATATTTATCATACTGAAGACACTGACAACGATCGCATGGTGTATTAGTTTCTACAGAATCAATATAATTTCCATTCCATTCTAATATATAAACTGTTTTAAACTGTTTTCTAAGATCACTTCCCTCGAGACAGTTGCCATGACATTATGTCAGTCCTCAGCACATAAACTGTTAGGAATGACAACTCCTGGTAAATATCAATTGCATGTAGATTTAATAATTCAAGCAATGAGCAATGCAATAATGCAATAATGCAGAGGAATACAAGGATGACAACTTCTTTGTTCATTGTATGCCAGAAGTTGTCATCCATATATCATCAGCATCATTGTCATTCCAACTTCTAAATGCCTCTCAAAGAAGTTGATTGTTAATGCACTTAAGAAATTTCCTGATAATTCGTTTCCTTTGAATATTGTGATGATCATGTTATAACATTCAACATGATTTCATTTCATTCAAAACTGTAACCCTTTCGTTTTCACAAAAATAATTTATATGAACATGAAATGCATTCGTCCATTCATGTACATCACTTGTCTTTCAAGCTCAACTGGTGGATGAAAACCAATACCTCGCACAGCACGTGCGCATCACGCATTCAATGTCAAATTAAACGCACAGGGTACTTAATGAAAAACTTACTAGAAAGTTCATCAATCCTCCATATCCCAGGGGAAACAATCACATAGTTGCATGTTGGAGTCTTCACACTTTCAGAAGTAAAGCTTTTCTTTGAGGCTTGTAACTAACCTACTCGTATATCATTTAAACCTGCACATAAGTACACTCTGTATAATAAAATACATCTTTAAACCTGAAACCACCATGGCCGTGAATTCAATAAGCAGTAGATGGACACAATAGACGTCATCATCATGGATTAAGTCAATATAGTTTACAGTATTTGTTAAAAAAATATAGAAAACACGAACACTGGAAATTCTGGAGAGTTCATTATTTTGTCGAAAATAATGATTGAAATATTTATATCCAATGAGCTTTTAAAATGTATGTAAATGTTAATATATAAATGTATATAACAATCATTATTTCCCAAACCAGAACTAAATTTCAGATTTTCAACGATCACTCAATCTATCATTACTTCAATCAACTTCAAAATGCCTTTTCCTACAAACACTGGACAAATTAAATGTTTGTCTAAGGCCATTCTATATGAAGGATTCCCAATAGCAACCTGCAGTTATTTACGCTCATATTGGCACAGACGCTTTAATTGAATACTCAATAAATTTCCTTTCACCCCATAAATCACAAAATAACAAGAAAAAACTTTCTAACATGCAGCCTATGTCATCTGTAGTAATTAGCACAAAGTGGCAGATCATCTGACCCTTGATATTCAGAGTCGGTAACAGACATCAGTACCTCCTTAGAACTTTACCCTCTCATTAGTCCAATAGTTCTAACTGTGTAATCACATCAGAAAATGTTAAATTGTTCTATTAGCGAGTATACTTCTCCGTTTGCTGAATACATTAGATTGTAATTAATGATTTTCACCGCCGACGTTTTGCATACATATCATATCACGCCCAATAATTGAAACCACACCTAAAAAACGTACACAAAAACAGATTTACACAAGAGGTTTTTAGTCAATTTGTATTTCTAAAAGCAAGAAGGGGAAATTATACATATAACGGCTTAAGTCATGAATTCCTGATACAAGCTACATTGTATGTTGCATTGAGACAATTAATAGGGTTTCTGGAAGGTTACACTGGCAGTAAACATTTGTAGATGTCTCATGGAGAGATTCTACTTCCATTTCGATGCAATGGTACATGCAATGATCCTGTCTGTACATGCAATGATTCTGTCGCAAAGTTACATAACTTTTTTGACAAGAAAACTCAAACTACAAACTGCATAATCGGATCATGATACGGAAATGACAACATGTAAAATGATGATCAAGGAATGATGAAACAGTTTCAATTACTCTTTGAATACTTAATTGAAAGGCGATTTGATTGCACTCAACATAGTTGTAGTCGAAATCCTTGAAATTAAATTAATCAATATAAAAACACAAAATGAATTCAATTAAAAGATGATTTTTTATATCATTACCTATCTCAATCCAAAGTGAAAAAGTAAAATAAAATCATAGAAGGGTTTTTAATTTATTTTACCTTTGAATATACAGTTGATTGAATAATTGTTTCATGTAATTTTGCAAAATTTATCAACACCAACACCAAAATATGGGCTATAAGTTTGTATATATGCTCAGGGTAGGATAGGATTCGTTGGATCAACACATCAAAAACTATCATTACTGGCATAAAATGTGGTTTAAGACTTTCTCGAAAACTTGGTTGTCTCATTTCAACAACTTAATGTTCGTTTATCAAACAAACTGTAAACGAAATGGTTCAACAAAGGTTTTGAAGGACCTTAATTAATAATCATATAATCACTACTGGTGAGTTGTTCCGACAGCTTTATTAAACTTCTCCATTAATCACGATCATAGTTGATTCTCTAAATGATCAATATCGACTATGGGGCATAACTAACTGTAATGTTAACTGAAGAGCAAGATCAAAGCTTTTTCAATCATTTCACGAGACCTATTGAAACCAGGCTTGTTACACTCAAGTGTAAAACACTGATAACCTGGCACTCCATCATTAAAAGTCCGACATGTCGAAACGACTTCCCTGAAAGAAAAAGCTTCAAGAAACAACAAAGTTTCCAAAAATTATTTCCATATCAAATTCCAATCAAAATGTATTGTAATGTAAATGTGTGTTATTTCAATCATGTCAAGTAAGTTTTCTGATTTCTACATTCGATTGATCTTGATTTAATGTGCTGACACGTTGACCTGTGGAATGAGTCGACCCCTATCAGTATACTTCAATAACATAGTTTACATAGGAACATAACTAGCTGGATGAGTGGGTTTCTCGCTCATTGTTTAGTTAAAGTGTGACAGGATTCCCTTTCCCACACTGAGACACAACTTGAGAAGATTGTGGTGTCTTCATTGTCAAGACAGTTCCTTCATAATGTACCTTTGTTCACCAAGCAGGAAATGGGTACCTGGTAAAAAGTTGTGTTGGTTGCGACCTTCTAGCGACAGATATGTCAGCTTGGATTAGACCAGGGTAATGCTGTTGGTAGAGCCTTCAGCATGCAATATTCGATGAAAATGCACGCCTAAGAATTACCCAGTATAATTATTATTTACAAAAAGCTAGAAATTTTTTAGAAAATTTAGAATAAGCTTTACCTTAATCGAAATAGAAGTTGCTTCTTTTTGCTAAATACATTTTGGATTCTTTTCAAATAAAGGAATTTGATCCTTCCCAGAGGATATTAATGTCTGATAAAGGATTAAAAATCTTCTTTTCCTTTTGACAGGTTGTGTTATGTTGAATCTTTTTCAGAATAGAATAGGAAAAGTATTAAATATCACAACAAGGTAGGAGATTACAATCCTTTGCTCAGCCCTGAAGATAACTGTACTTCATAGGTTTTGCAAGTATTGCAACATTTCTGCTGAGTTAGCTCATTGACTTTCACAGTATTATGATTAAATTCTAGCGTGTGACGATTGGATAGGAATTTCACGAGCAATTCTATAAATATAGAACATTATCAGCAGAGCTATGTAATGTAGCCTGCATGGTACAAGAACAAGATTACCATAGATTTCCAGTTACATCCTCCTTAATGTGTGATAACTACCTGAAGTCATCATTACAAAGTATTAAAGCAAAGGTTGTGTGTGAGACTGAATCTAGGATTAGATTACATCCACTGGTTAAAGAGAGTGAATCACATCTAATCAGAATTGATTACACAGATTATTAAATTTTACCTTATTCAATATGATTTATTTTGATTAGATTTGTGTTTTTATGAAAACGGTAAGATTTATTAGATTAGATAAGATATATTTAAGAAAAACATTAAGAAAATTAGATAATAAGGAATTCCTAGGACATATTTTAATCCAAAGGTTTTCTTTAGAATAAGGAATAAGTCAGTCTGTCCGTTTTTTGCTTTAGTTTTAGACGTTTTAGACGTTATTAATTTACCTCCCCCTTTATATGTAGAATAATAACAAATCATTGATTCTTTTATCTTTCAGAAGTAATTCTGTATTTACACATGTATCATTGTTTTTGGGTTTTTTTAAATGGCTAAGAGAAAAATATATTAAAACTTCTTTTGAATGGCAATGGCATACACAAAAATGAAAATACTTGATAAACATCACGTAAAGACGTAAAGTTTAGTTCTACTTTGACAACTGACTGTCTTTAACGACCTTTTTACCTATATATATAAGTATATATCCTATGCTTTATATATAGAACTTGACGAAGGATAGCTATGTAATGTAACTCTCTAATTTAAAGAACACGATATCCAAAGATTTTCAAACAATACTCCCATCAAATCCTCCTTACCACGTTGAAACTCCCTGAAGTCATTACTCCAATGTAATAAAGCGTGAGACTGAATCAACGACCAAATCAAATTACCTAGCTTAAGGGATAGCATAATCACAGATTGTCAGAATAGATTTCAAAGATCATTAGATTTACATGTAACTTAATGTTGGATGAAGTTGTTATAATTTTTATGAATATAATAAGATATTTGACATTTATGAAATGACTTTTGGATAAAAAGATTCTTTAAATGCTTGATGCAAATATAATGTCGTTAAACTATCCAGATTTGCTCAAAAACTTTGGCCATGATAGAGGTGGTCTTTAAGAACAATTGTATCATGTGAGTTATTCGCTCAAGAACCAGATTTTTAAAACCTCTTTTAATTGTGGTTTTTAAGCCATATATTAACTGTATTACATTTAAACATGCAAAGTAGTGACTATATACAGAATGTTACAGGAAAAACTTACAATATAGACATGACACAAGAGAAAGTACCTCTGATTGCACCAATTCTCTGTAGCTCAGTTGATACAGTCGTTTTTTGCATCATAGAGGTCCCATGGTCGAATCTAATCATTGTTTTTTAAAAATCTCGCAATTTTAAAATTCTAGATTTGACTAGAAGTCCGTTGACTAGCTGCAGGTGTACAATAAAAATTAGGTGTTTCAGAAAGTGGAAATGTATCAGTCAATACACATAGAAAACAAAGGAAACCATAGCAACGAGACCGGAAGTTTGGTATAAAGTATAGAATTAGTGAAAAAGTGTGCTTAAATTACACATCCTACCATATCTAATTTTCAGTAACCTACATTTCGTTTCTCTGAATTCTTTTGGTATTAATATTTGTGTTCCAAAACAAATATGTACTGAATGTTCTCTGTCTATTAATTGTGCTTTTGTCACCTGCACCAACAAATTCTTTCCAAAGAGTATAGTTTATGAAGAATCAACGAGTTCCATAAATATACTGAACGGTATTAAAGACGCAATTGGTATTAAATGTCATGGTCATTTCTTGACATTTGTAGAAACGGAACTTACGACCTAGGGATCACAGAATGGCAGGATGGTTCATGTGAAGTTCGAATCCACGACCAATATTTTGCAGAGAAACACACAAACACTTGAAATTGTCGTATAATGAATGTTCATTCACTGCTTTTAGGTCCTTTACAAGCACTCACACTATTGAAGAAATTGCGGAAATGCTGCACTTGATAAACAGAACAAAATAATCAAGCAATGCGAATAGCACCCCTGGGTGCTTCACATATTGTGAGTTTCAGCTAACAGAACTAATAAACTCCCCCAACATGAATCCTATCAAACATTTGCGGGACGAAGTTCTTCAACAGCATTTGAAGACCACAACACTTTCAGCGATGCCTGTGTCTACCAGTGCTTCAGCGAATTCATACATGTCTGAGAGCACAAGGAGTGCAACGAAATATACTGGCTGAAAAGCATCCTTCATGTGTTTCTCTTGTTGTGACGTCACAGATGATGTAAGTCGAATATTTTCAATTGTATATATGCGTTGATGTCTAAATAGAAATGCCTTTTCGTTGTTTTAAGCCTAAATTATTAATTCAGCTTGATAACAATGATTAGATTTCATATTGCGTTTCTTTTCAGTATAGAGTATGTAGTAAATAATAACCCGGTACCGAGGGGTTATGGAAAATAACCTCGCAAGGTCGTAGCCCGAGCAGAGGTTATTTCCATAACCCGAGGCAAACAGGTTATTATTTGACTTACACTCCCGCGGAAGACTCATGCAAAAGTTTCAACTTAATTTGTTTATATACAGTTAATTTAAAAACGTTTTACTGATATCATTCGCGGGTTTATCATATCTTGATAAGAATTTTTTTTAAATACCCTCAGATTACAGTTTCAGAAATAAACTCTTGATTTCTTACAATAAAAACTATTTCATGACGGTGTTTCAACTAAATAGGTTTACATACAAATAATTGAAAAACGTTTATGTGATCCATTTTGCGGGTTTGATATGTCTTGATAAGAATACTATTTTAGACTACCTACTATACCCCTTGCTTAGGGTTTTTAGAACTAAAACCTTGATTCTGTACTTTAAAAAACTATTTTATTGCAATATTAATTATATATTTATAGGGGAAATAAAATACCAAATATGACACAAACAAATTTACATAAACCTGGCATGGATCCTCGGTAGTTCAACAGGTAAGAGCGCTGATGGACAACATGGAGGTCCCTGGTTCGAATCCCACTTTCGTTGTTCATAAACTTAACTTTCTTGTTTGATCAAAAATCCAAATTTTACAAGTCCCAATGTTTGCGATTGTTAACAATCTTATAACCGACCAAGGTGGTTATGAGACAACCAACCTACGCGCATGGAGCTCACGGCATACAACATTCAACTAAAATAAAGGCAATCACTTCCCAAGGGGTGTAAAGGGTAAATTCCTATAAGAAGGTAGTTATGAGTTAAAACCAATTGAAAAAAAGAAGGGATATAACCGCCCAAGGGGTGTAAAGATAGAGATAGATGCAGAATAAGGTATCCAGATCATATTGAGTAAGTTTAGTTTGTAAAAAAACAATCTGTAGCACAGCAACATTTCTTTTCAGTTAAAAGTATTAGTTTTGTTTAGTGAAAATAACATATTCTTACTTCTGTGAATTTTTAGCGTGTAAAGGCTGTTGGAAAATGAATTTTCACCAGCGATTCTTTAGTTAATGTTGAATACATGACCATGTTATATCGCTTGCTGATTACAAAGGCATGATTTCCTAAGAATATCAGACAATCAAATCGTCATTAACACTCCCTCGAGTCATTATTGCAATGTTATCAAGCAAAGAATGTGCGTCAGACCATTTCAAGGATTAAATTTCAACCTTTGGCTAAAGGGAGTGCTTGATAACATCTCATCAGAAAGATTTCACAGATCATTTGATTTTCCCCTTATGTCAGATGCAAATAGCATCTTTTAAATTCTGCTTTGAACGAATACAATTTCGATTAAGATATTCTTTTAAATCCCTCAGAAAATGAATTTGGAGAGATCGAAACCTGATGAGAGATTTTCTTTTAAGCATTTTTGCTGAGTAGGAGCCAAAATCCGTATTATCTGGTTCCAAATGACTATAAATAAGGACAGTATTTCATTTGACCTTTTGGGTGCTCTTTATCTTTAGTATTTTTAAAATTCTCATATATTTCAGTACAAACAAAACTGACCTAAGCTTCTAGTTCAACTTTTTGAGTCATATGATCGAGAGAGTCTATGTTAGACCAGGTTTTGGACCAAACAAGGTTTTGTTAAACCCAAACCCTTGGTCTAAGTTAAATTGTATTGTAAAGACCAAGTTTATTTAAGCCAGCCTAAAGATGAATGGTTCGTATACAAGAAGCAATATCAATCATCATAAAATATCAAAAAACATTGTGAAACATTTTTTAAATCTGGTCGATGTGTTTTACAAAGTAATGGTCCACAATCGTAAACCCATGCTAAACTGATCCCTGGCAGGTTCACATTTTTCGAATTAAATGAGGTGGTTCAGACCAGGCTCAATGCAGCTTGCTTCGATAATAGCCAACTAGTTAGACCAAGTTTAGAGCTTAACTACCTCCAAATTTAAACCATGTACAATCGGTTTTGGTTTTGGTTTTGGTTTTTAATTAGGCAACCATGTAAGCTGATTATGAGTACATATTATTTTTCTTTTAATTGTAATCGAATTAGAAATGCAAATTTATAAAACTTTTTGAACTGTCAAACTAACAGACAAATTTCCAAAAATCTCGAATAACTCACCAAACGATCGAGTGTTTCACTCGTAGTCCTGGTTGAACCTTTTAATGTATAACACTAGATTTGTGCAAAACGATGTTCTGTCCCGGTTGAGAACATCAAAAAGACCATTATATCATTATTTATTACTTCATTTTCAAGACTTTGATCAACACAAGATACCACATAGACATTTTGTATTACACAACATCGGCTTTGACATCATCATTACTTAAAATGATGTGATGTGATAACATAGTGAGGTCGTAAAATATGACATTAACACCACAATGAGATTACAATGACAATGTAATAGTTTAGATAGATAGATATATATATCCGTTTTCTATAGTATGAAGAGATGCTAACGTGTAAATTGCCATAAAACATGATATAGGATATTCAAAGACTGTAAATGACTCCCCAGAAATACTATTAAGGGTAATCAGTCGAAAATGATGAGCTAGACTCGACCAAGATGAAATCATATCCCTGAGCAATATGATAATTACTACATTGTGTGACAAAAAATTGTCTCTCAATTGGATATAATCTCTAATGAAAACTTTGTGCTTGAAGGTCAAAGTTATTCTTCAGAAACTTTTTAAAAATGGTGTGATGATTAATAATATGTTAAAAGGTAACAAAAGTAATATTTGAGAAGCAACTTTTATTCTGGTATCCTCTTATTCTCAAAAACGTGATTTATATTTCATAAGAAAGAGCTGCTTAATATTAGCATTATTAACTTTATAGTATTTTTTTTCAAAGACTCTACTCACAGTATTTGAAAATAAGGGTTTGTCCTCTCCTGTCCTGATTTATTATTTGTTTCTCTTCTGATTAGGATTAATAGTTTCTCCATCGTTAGACAATTTTGAATGTAAGTACTCTTTGAATTGATTATTATGATGAAAGCTGCTCTTATATTTCGACGAAACAACGTAAACGTCAGTTGTTTTCACCCAGAGGATTCATTTATCAGAATGATACGCTTTTATCTGTTCTTATTTTGGCTGTTTGATAGGTTTCACAATGATAACGGCTAAAACATTTGTTCATGATATCGTTGGGTCGAGCAGTTTTAGAACACACATTATCATTGTTTACCAGCCATCACTTTTTTCAGCAAGAATCAAATCCCTTTTTTAAGTAACATGTACCATGAAAAGACTTCGCTGTAATACGTATCATGGAATATACTGACTGTCCTTTGTAAACTGTCAGACGCCATAATCTGAAGTCGGAGGCATAACTGACATTTATATAATTAAGGTATCGTCAAGAATAATTAGCTGGGGAGTAAAGCAAATCATTCAGGCACTACTGAAAATGTGAAAACGAATTTATCAAAGTAATCTTCCTAAAGGAAACATGCTCCAAAACAAAAATGCTAAAGCAATAATGTTAACAATATCTCGGAATGGAAAATATATTTTCCTTTAAGAATGCTTTAATTTGAAAAACTCTTTCAATGTAACATAGATGTGAAAATCGATAGCACTCAAGTACCGCCTACATTAGATTAATGTCCTGTGCGAGTTGACTTCGAGATCATAAATCAATTTATGTTTGGAAGTTTCAAATTTGGACATTATGACATTAACAGTGTCTCCATGAATCGAATGGCAGAATACTCAGTTTCGAAAATTCGTCTTATTGCAATTAACTTTAAAATGCTTATAGCTTCATAAACTTTATATTATATTGGTTATAGAATGTAATGATAATGAATCAGACATTTATGTTTATAAACCTCATAAATCGGTCTATAAAAGAAAATAGATTTAAGGTTTTAATGAGAACTATATGATAGTTTGATCAACGTTGATAGTTGATAACCTTGAAGTAAACTGAGGTTGATGTATCGAAATATCATAATTTCTTCAAATGAAAAGTAAATATCGATCAACAAAAAGTGACCAAGCCATCCGTCGGGTCATATATTCACTTTCTCAATAATCTGATAATGTCAGATACGTATGTCCAACGCTCATAGCATTAGTCAGAGATAATGTCATTCTTTAGACAGGTTGGTCTTGCAGACATAATGATCTTGCACAAAATAAACTACGCTTCTCTTTTGATGTTCCTAGAAATCACTTTTATTTGGACCAAAGCACGTTTGCTAAAACCTGCAGCGATCATGTCTTGATGATAAACGTTGAATTAAATTTAAAGGCAATGGGTTCTTCTTTCTTCTAACGAGACGAATTGTAGGAGCAGTCTGCACAAATTTAATTCATCGATGATGATGTTTGCCCAGCACCGATTGTTTCAACCTGAGTTATAAAAGCATTGTTCATGATGTCATTGAAACAAGTTGTCTCAAGAGAAGAGGATTCTATTTTGTAGGTTCAAATCAAATGAGTTTGATAATAAAAAGTAGTGTAAATCATGACAATTTTTACGAAATCCTTGAATAAATGTATTTCAAAACTAATGGAAACATGATGTTTCAGAAAATTGCTGAAATCCCATATTAGTCTCTATGCCCATAGAATTCTATATATCTCATCAGTAATGATCGGGATGTTACATTGATGACATAAGACGCGTCTTCTCCGATAGTTTTCGGGATTAATGACCGGAATGGAATTCATTGTACTTCCAGGGTCTGAATAAACAATCCATTATGGCGTCTCAGTTCAGGCTAGTGTAAACAACTTCTGATAGTGTGGATATCGTTCGCGTGGTTTGGCATTGTTGTTAACTTGCTAAAACAGAAGAGTTATCTTTTCAGTAAAACTCTGCACCATGCTGACTGGTCCAACTACCAGTTGAGAGTGAATCAACTTGGTGTTATATAGTTAAATTGTGCATCTGCACAGTCATTGTAATCTAATTTTGACGTTAAAAGGCGCGCTTTATGATATTGGGAGTCAAAAAATAAGATACTGTAAGTGTTTGAGTTATATAACAAGTATCCATATAAATTGTTTTGAGCTGCTTTTCGATTTGTTTGACCGTCTTCATATATAACTTGTTTATCATAGAGAATCATCCAAAGCAGCAAAGTAAAACAAACTGCCAAAGTACAGCAAATTATTCTGTATAAGCATATATTTCACTTGTATATGTACCTTTTCAAAATAATTAAATTGAATAAGGAAATGGCTAAGACAAGAAAAATAGGTAGCTGATAGTAATGAATGCCTTGAACTAAATACAAAATTTTGCTAATCAAAAGAAACAAAAGAAATCAAAAGTGTGTTCAGACAGGTGATGGAAGTTAAAAGAGGAATCAGTTCTTGAAACACGTTCAGCAGATGAACCTGCAAGCAATTCTGGCGAATATGATCTTTCATCCTGCAACATAGGGCAATGACCACATGTTATTATCAAATTAACGTGCTATGTTTAGAAATATCACCTGGCTAATCTACATACAGCTGAATGTAACGTTGTCAGTCTGATAAACAATATCTGTAAGCTTTTAAGCTTTAGTGAAAGAGTAGATACAACTTATCTTACAGCATTATTATTTTATTTTAGACTGTTTGTAAGGAGACATCGTCTTCTCGTCTATTTGCAAAGGTTAGTGGTTATTTTGACATGTTTATGCACATCAGATAATTAACTGTTAATATTTCCTTGTTGTCTATCTGACATCTTTACAAAATATTTAGTTAAGTTATTGCCAGTATCTTTATTATTTGTTTAGAAATATAATAATTAAGGAATCGTAATATTTCTACGCGTGTTAATCCAAAACTTTCCGTTGGTTATTCCGATTGACAATTATTTTTTACATTCCTTAATGAATTATTAATGTATTGTCATTCTGTGAATTGCATCTAATAGATAAGGTTACAAAGCATCCAAAATGTATTTAAATAGTTTATCTTCTATTGTAGTTTCAT
Organism: Steromphala cineraria; assembly: GCA_916613615.1. Taxonomy (NCBI): domain Eukaryota; kingdom Metazoa; phylum Mollusca; class Gastropoda; order Trochida; family Trochidae; genus Steromphala; species Steromphala cineraria. The sequence continues at coordinate 40,897,783 of OU744730.1, read as the reverse complement.
GTCAAGTAAAGGATGACTCATGACCAAACGTTAACTCTATACTCTGTTCTTATAAACCTAGATATATTCATGGTACATGCTATCTGACATTGAGTGACTATATAATCCGTTACGGTAGAATTTGTGCATGTGAAGTTATGCAAACGAGAGATGAAAGGCAAATTTACTGTTTTAAGGTCTGCCTTAAAACATAAGAAGCGATGCAATAACAAGCCTAATTGTCAACAGAAAATGACATTTGCTACTAATCTTTATAAATGTTATTTCTCAACATGATAAACCGTATAAGGCACTCACTCCTGCCTATTTTATGTTTATAGCATTTATAAAATCATAAATCATAGAAACAAATTGAAACGATGAAATACACAAGGACATGAATCTATGCTCTTGTTTTTCCTACACGTCCTAGTTATATTAACAATGTTTGCCAACTTTATTGAAGATTGAAAATAAAGAAACCATGTCTAAGGTTAACCAAAATTACCTCACACTCACGCTCATGTTAAATAAGCATCTGAAAATCCAAACTCATGAGGAAAACTAAAATGGTACTTAAAGATTATTGTCATGTATAATCCTGCACATGGAGAGATTGTCTCTTCTCAATTATGAGGATTAGTTTAATTTATTTTTCAATCTTGTAGCCATGGATGTTTGCAAAGAATTCACTCCCGATGCTCCGATTATAATATATTTACTTAAACGATCAGAAATGTCAAAAGACACTGAACATTTTCTTTATAACGTTAGGTTCTTCATGTGCCAAAACATTTCTTGTAGCAATTTTGAAATTTTCCTTCAGATAATGATTCAAACAGACACTGTTTGTAATGTCTTCTCAATGAACGGTACTAGCAAAGGACGAAGGCAATATCATGGATATACAACTTCTTTATTCAATATTGGGGACGTTTGGGCAAAGATACTAATGCTGTTTTCAGATACATGAAGTAAATTAGAATGGATATCTTTCAAGTTGTTGTTACAATGGAGTGCTCATAGGTTGTTTATACAACAAAAGAGGTAGATGATAGAAGCCAGGTGGGTTATGTACAGATAATCAAGAGAGCAAAAGAATACATACATCAATTATCATAGTTAGTGTTAGTGTTCTCGGCATAATGAAGATGGTAAGGCTTGCAAAATACAATATGTTTATTCCTATTGCAGGATATTTACCATCCGAAACACAATCGCATTATAACATCTTTATCTCAATAAACCATATCAGAAAGTTAAGGGTCTTTTACTTTGATCAATAAAATACACCTCTTTTCGTAACCCACTCTCAATATTCTGGGAATCATACAATCTCATGCAAACATCATGCATTTGAATGCACAACTGTCATTCTCTCCCAATACAAATCAAATCAAAAGTCTTTAGATCCATTTGCCAAACTACATGACCAAGTTCTGTCAAGTTGAAACAAAGATCAAACAAGCAACTAAATTGGAAAAAAATTAAAGAGATACTAAATTGAATGCATCCAATCGGGTTTCTCAATTTTACCCAAAGAAGTATTGAGACTTCAACGTCACTTGAGCAACATGTACGTCAATGCAGAGAGAATTGACTGTTGTCAGGGATAAATGGCGATCATGATTGACAATGCCTGTGCATGAGATTGAGTAATGGTTATATCATTATAAAAATGTTCATCCGTTTACAGAAGATCCTCTCGCTTGCCAGTTTCCAGACAAAAACTACAGGAGTAAAATTTAATGTGGATTTGATTCCACTCAAACAAGAATTCAAATTGTTCTTCAATTCTGGCCAACAATTTCGTTCTTGTTATATTTATCATACTGAAGACACTGACAACGATCGCATGGTGTATTAGTTTCTACAGAATCAATATAATTTCCATTCCATTCTGAAATATAAACTGTTTTAAACTGTTTTCTAAGATCACTTCCCTCGAGACAGTTGCCATGACATTATGTCAGTCCTCAGCACATAAACTGTTAGGAATGACAACTCCTGGTAAATATCAATTGCATGTAGATTTAATAATTCAAGCAATGAGCAATGCAATACTGCAATAATGCAGAGGAATACAAGGATGACAACTTCTTTGTTCATTGTATGCCAGAAGTTGTCATCCATATATCATCAGCATCATTGTCATTCCAACTTCTAAATGCCTCTCAAAGAAGTTGATTGTTAATGCACTTATGAAATTCCCTGATAATTCGTTTCCTTTGAATATTGTATTGATCATGTTATAACATTCAACATGATTTCATTTCATTCAAAACTGTAACCCTTTCGTTTTCACAAAAATAATTTATATGAACATGAAATGCATTCGTCCATGCATGTAAATCACTTGTCTTTCAAGCTCAACTGGTGGATGACAACCAATACCTCGCACAGCACGTGCGCATCACGCATTCGACGTCAAATTAAACGCACAGGGTACTTAATGAAAAACTTACTAGAAAGTTCATCAATCCTCCATATCCCAGGGGAAACAATCGCATAGTTGCATGTTGGAATCTTAGTTTACACTTTCAGAAGTTAAGCTTTTCTTTGAGGCTTGTAACTAACCTACTCGTATATCAGTTAAACCTGCACATAAGTATACTCTGTATAATAAAATACATCTTATAACCTGAAACCACCATGGCCGTGAATTCAATAAGCAGTAGATGGACACAATAGACGTCATCATCATGGATTAAGTCAATATAGTTTACAGCATTTGTTGCAAAAATATAGAAAACACAAACACTGGAAATTACATGTATAAATAACACTTCAGAAATGTTGAGAGTTCATTATTTTGTCGAAAATAATGATTGAAATGTTGATTTCCAATGAGTTTTTAAAATGTCTGTAAATGCTTATATATAAATGTATATAACGATTATTATATTTTCCCAAGCCAGAACTAAATTTCAAATTTGGTAACGATCACTCCATCTATCAATACTTCAATCAACTCTTAACTGGCTTTTCATACTAACACTGGACAAATTAAATGTTTTGCTTAGGCCAATCTATGTGAAAGATTCCCGCTAACAACCTGCAGTTATTTACGCTCCTTTGGGCACAGACGCTTTAATTGAATGCTTGTTCAGACTAAGTTGCCCAATGAATTTCCTTTCACCCAATAAACCACGAAATAACAACGAGAAAACCTTCTAACATGCGGCCTATGTCATCTGTAGTAATTAGCACAAAGTGGCAGATCGTTGTTCTTCTGACCCTTGATATTCAGAATCGGTTACTGACATCAGTACCTCCTTAGAAGTTTACCCTCTCGTGGGTCCAATAGCTCTAACTTTGTAATCGCATCAGAAAATGTTAAATTGTTATATTAGCGAGTATTCTTCTCCATTTGCTGAATACATTCGATTGTAATTAAAAAAATTCACCTCAGACTTTCTGCATACATATTATATCACGCCCAATAATTGAAACCACACATAAAAACCTTACACAAAAGCGGATTTTCACAAAGAGTTTTTTTGTCAATTTGTATTTCTGAAAGCAAGAAGGGGAATGTATACATATATTTTGGTATCCAATCTCTCCCCTACAGAGGCAGCTTAATTCATAAATTCCGGATGCAAGCTATGTTGCATTGAGACAATTTATAGGGTTTCTGGCTGGTTTCACTGGCAGTAAACATTTGTAGATGTCTGATGGAGAGGTTCCACTTCCCTTTCGACGCAATGGTACATGCAATGATTCTGTCGATAAATGCAATGATTCTGTCTCAAAATTACATAACTTTTTTTCACAAGAAAACTCAAACTACAAACTGCATAATCAGATTATTTCTAGTTTTTTGGAGGCATACGGAAATGACAACAAGTAAAATGACGATCAAGGAATGATGAAACAGTCTCAATTATCCTTTGAATTCCTAATTGAAGGGCAATTTGATTGCACTCAACATAGTTGTACTCGAAATCCTTGAAATTTAATTAATCAATTTAAAAACACAAAATAGATTCTATTAAAAGATTATTTTTTTAAATCATTTCTTATCTCAATCCAAAGTGAAAAAATATGATAAAATATTAGAAGGGTTATACAATCTATTTTACCTTTGAATATATTGTTTATTGCACAATTGTTCATGTATTTTTGCAAACAGTTATTAACACCAAAATATGAGCTACAAGTTTGGGTATATGCTCAGGGTTGTTTGTTTTAGGATAGGATTCGTTGAATCAACACATCAATAACTATAATTTCTGGCATAAAATGTGGTTTATGACTTTCATGAAAACATGGTTGTCTCATTTCAACAACTTAGTGTTTGTTGATTAAACAAACTGTAAACGAAATTGTTCAACAAAGGTTTTGAAGGACCTTAATCAATAATCATTTAATCATTTCTGGTGAGTCGTTTCGACTGCTTTTTTAAACTTCTCCATTAATCATGATCAATTTCAACTATGGGGCATAACTAACTGTAATGTTAACTGAACAGCAAGATCAATGCTTTTTCAATCATTTCATGTCAACTATTAAAACCGTGTCTGTTACTCTCAAGCGTAAAACACTGATAACCTGCACTCAATCATTAAAAGTCTGACATGTAGAAACGACTTCCCTGAAAGAAAAAGCTTCCAGAAACATCAACGTTTCCAACAATTATTTCCATATCAAATTCCAATAAAAATGTATTGTAAATGTTTTCTTCTTGAAAGGCAACAGCGTGTTATTTCAACCTTGTCAAGTAAGTTTTCTGATTTCTACATTCGATTGGTCTTGATTTAATGTGATGACATGTTGTCTTGTGGAATGAGTCGACCGCTATCAGTATACTTCAACAACATAGTTAACATAGGAACATAACTAACTGGATGGGTGGGTTTCCCGCTCATTGTTAATTTAAAGTGTGACGGGATTCCCTTTCCTTGAAACACAACTTTAGAAGATTGCTGTGTCATCATTGTCAAGACAGTTCCTTCATAATGTACCTTTGTTCACCCAGCAGGAAATGGGTACCTGGTAAAGAGTTGTGTTGGTGGCGACCTTCTAGCGACAGATATGTCAGCTTGGATTGGACCAGGGTAATGCTGCTGTTGGTAGAGCTTTGAGCATGCAATATTCGATGAAAATGTACGCCAAAGAATTACCCAGCATTATTATTATTATTTACAAAAAGCAAGAACATTTTTAGAAAATTTAGAATAAGCTTTACCTTAATCAAAATAAAAGTTTCTTCTTTTTGCTAAATACATTTTGGATTCTTTTCAAATAAAGGAACCTGATCCTTCCCAGAGGATAATAATGTCTGATTAAGGATTAAAAATCTACTCTTCGTTTTGACACATTGTGTTATGTTGAATCTTTTTCAGAAAGAATAGGAACATTATTAAATATCACAACAAAGAAGGAGATTACAATCCTTTGCTCAGCCCTGAGGATAATTGTACTTCATTGGTTTTGCAAGTATTGCAACAATTTCTGTTGAGTTAGCTTAGTGACTTTCACAGTATTATGATTAAATTCTAGCGTGAGGCGATTGGATAGGAATTTCTCAAGCAATCCTAGATATATAGAACATGATCAACACAGCTATGTAATGTTGCCTACATGGAACAAGATTACCATAGATTTCCAGACACTTTTCCAGTCAAATCCTCCTGAATGTGATAACCACCCAGAAGTCATCCCCACAAAGTAATAAAGCAAAGGTTGTGTGTGAGACTGAATCTAGGATTAGATTACATCCACTGGTTAAAGAAAGTGAATCCCATCTTAGTAGAATTGATTACACAGATTATTGAAATTTATCTTATTCAATATGATTTTATTTTGATTAGATTTTAGTTTTTATGAAAACGATAAGATTTATTAGATTACATAAGATATATTTAAGAAAAACAGAAAATTAGTTTATTAGATTTATTAGATAAAATAATATATATAAAGGAAAACACCAAATAAGGTAATTAAAAACGAATTAATTGGACATATTTTCTTTCAAACGTTTTCCTTAGAATATTAGATAAGTCAATCTGTCCTTATTTTACTTTAGTTTTCAAAGTCATTATAAATGTTTGCTTTTACCTCCAATTTTTATGTAAGTTTTACTTTGTGAAACTGATATTTACTTACATTAAAAACTTGTTTACCTTCATATACATGTATAAGTATATATCCTATGCTTTATGTATAGAACCTTGACAAGGATAGCTATTTGTTAATGTAACTCTCTAATTAAAGAACACGATATCCAAAGATTTCAAACAATACTCCCATCAAATCCTCCTTACCACGTTGAAACTCCCTGAAGACATTACTACAATGTAATAAAGCGTGAGACTGAATCAACGAACAAATCAAATTACCTAGCTTAAGGGAGAGCATAATCACACATTGTCAGAATAGATTTTCATAGATCATTAGATTTACATGTAGCTTAATGTTGGATGAAATAGTTATCATTTTCATGAATTTAATAAGATATTTAACATTTATGAAATGACTTTTGGATAAAACGATTCTTTAAATGTTTGATGCAAATAGAATGTTGTTAAAATATTCAGAATAGCTCAAAACTTTGACCAAGATAGATGTGGCCTTTAAGAAGAATTTTTATCATGTGAGTTATTCGCTTTAGAACCCGATTTTCAAAACCTCTTTCACTGTGGTTTAAAAGCCATATATGAACTTGTTACATTAACATTTGGTGCAAACAAGTGCCTGTATATAGGATGTTATAGGGAAAATTTACAATAACAACATGACACAACAGAAAGTACCTCTGCTTGTACCAATCCAGTGTAGCTCTGTTGATAAAGTCGGTGTATTGGTCAACACACCTTCAGTTAGAACAAATGATACCATAAAAACGAGACTGGAAGTGGTGTATAAAAATATAATTTAGTCTGGTAACAATTATGAACAACTCTGAGAAATTAATAAATAAATTAATAAAGCAATTGGTATTCAATGTCAAAGAACATGGTCATTTAATAATATTTGTAGAAATGGAACTTAGGAATATGTTCATGAATAAACAACGTTTCCAGGCTGCTGGAAGAGCAGAAGGTCGTCCTCAACTTAGTGTTCCAACTGTGGAGAACCATTCGTTCCCTTGTTCACACCTGGAAAAAACAGATTCCTAACCTTATATGAGACTGATAACTGAGAACCATTGGGAAAAGACGATGCAATATCAGTTGTCATAAGATACAATTTATACTGACTAAAAACACTCTATTGTGTTTCTTTTTGTTGTGACCTCACAGATAATGTTAGTCGCACATCTTCATTTGTATATATGCGTAGATGTCTAAATAGATATAATATTTCGTTGTTAAAAGCTGAAGTTATTACTTCATCTTAATAACAATGATTAGATATCAAATTGTGTTTCTTTTCCGTTGATTATAGATTGTTTGTGTATCACAAACATAATAAGGTATGCAGTTCATATTGCGTGCGTTTAGTTTGGAATAGCATACATGTAACATAGCATAGTTTTTGCATAGGGACATATCTGTTCAGTTAAAAATATTAGTTCTGTTAAGTGAAAATAACATATTCTTACTACGGTGAATTTCTTGTGTGTAAAGACAGGGAGAAAATTAATTTTCACTAGCAATGCTATAGTTACTGTTTTACATGATAATGGTTTACGGCTTGCTGATTACAAAGGCATGATTCCCTTAGAATATCAGACAATCTCTCGATCAAATCCTCTTTAACATTTGGAAACTCCCTCAAGTCATTATTGTAAGATTATCAAGCAAAGATTGTGCGTGAGAGACCCGATTCAAGGATTATATTTCATCCATTGGCTAAAGGGAATGCTTGATAACATCTCATCAGAAACATTTCACAGATCATTTGATTTTACCCATTTTCAGATGAAATAACATCTTTTAATTTCTGCTTTGATGAATACAATTTAAATTTAGATATTCTTATAAATCCCCAAGATAGTGAATAGAAAGAAACGAAACCTGATGGGAGATTTTTTGTAAACGTTTTTACTGAGTAGAAGCCAAAACCCTTATCATTTGGTTCCAAATGACCGTACATTAAGTCAAAATTTCATTTGACCTCTTTGGTGATATTTATCTTTTTTCTTTTGATGCAAATATTAAAACAAATAGCATCCATTTTAGAAGTATTTATCAAAATTGCATATCTTCCAGTACAACCAAAACTGACCTAAGCTTCTAGTTAAAATGTTATTCATAGAAAGAACCTCACTATGACAACTCCTAGTCATTCTGATGAACTTAGAAAAAGGTCTTTTGTGAATTATTTCAGTAAAATCATCCAAATGAAGTTTGTTTTAATGAATAACCTAAAGAAAAAATGTTAAAACCAGGGTAAGAAAAAACATCTTTAACATCAAATTAAGAAAGGGTTGAGCCAGTTCATGTATAAGCTTTTTTGTCACTATTGTAAACTGATGAAAAACCACAAAATAAAGTCTTTGAAGGTGTGAAAAATCCCTCAAGCCATGATTACAATGTAATCAAGCAATTCTAGTGCATTAAACTGGATGAAGAATAGACATCCTGCGGCCATATAACTATATCATTAGCTCTTTGATCGGAATTGATTTCAAACATATTCAAAATGACAAATTATTGTCTGCAATTTAGTTATTTTTAAGTCTTCATTTCAATGCCAAAAAAACTGGAAAATATTAAAAATAATCAATAAATTCACATTAGATATGAAAAACTGTGTTTCTTTTTAATACAGCTTAAACAGTTTGTGCTTTAAATTAGGCAACAATGTAAACTGATTATGAATACACATTTTTGTTCCGCCTGTGTATCGAAATATAAATGCATATAGTAAAATCTGTTTTAACTGTCCAACTAACAGACAATGTAACAAAAGTCGCGAATAACCCATCAACCATCGAGCTTTGATAGGTCTTAGTCCTTGTTGATATCCATAAAACCATAAAATGTATAACCGTTTTATGTATACCAATTGAAATGAGCAAAACCATGTTCTGTCCCGTTTGAGAACATCATATAGACCATTATAACATTTTTCTTAACTTAATGCACAAGATAGTGATCAACACAAGACATAGACATTTAGTTTTACACAACATCGGCCTTGACATCAACATTCTCAAAATGATGTAAAGTTATAACATAGTGACGTCGTAAAATATACAGTAACCATCATAAAGAGGTTACAATGACAATGTAAGTGTATAATAGAGACATGTTCATGGACAAACGGTTACTAATACCTTTTCTAAGAAGAAGATTATCAAAGTCATGAGTTTTATATATATAAGGTTTCTATAGTATGAAGAGATGCTATCGTGTAACTTGCCATAAAACACGATATCGGATATTCAAAGACTGTAAATGACTCCCCGAAACTCTTATTAAGGGTAATCATTTGAAAATGATGAGCTAGACTCGACCAAGATGAAATCATATCCCTGAGCAATATGATAATTACTACATTGTGTGACAAAGGATTGTCTCTCACTTGAATATAAATCTCTAATGAAAACTTTGTGCTTGAAGGTCAAAGTAAATCTTCAGGATCTTTTAACATGCATACGTTGTGGTGATGAGTAATATGTTATAGAATTACGAAGGTAATGTTTGAAAAGGCATAAGTGAAAAGAGATACAATTTTATGTTTTTTTATAAAAAAAATTCTGTTGTTATCGTATTTTAAGCGTGATTTATAGACTATAAGAAACATTTTAACATTTAACATTGTATATTTATATAATTTTTTCTCCTGTACTGATTTATTATTTGTTTCTGCTCTGATCAGTATTAATAATTTCTTGATCGTTTGATCAACGGAATTGTAAGTACAAACTAAAATGCTTATATAGTATGATGAAAGTTACTCATAGATTTCTTTGAATGAAATACAATGTTACCCCAGAGGATTCATTTGTCACAATGGAGCACCTTTATCTGTTTTTGTTGTTTGCTGAGTTTATTTTTGGGGGTGGGTTTACATGATTGACAATATCAGCGACTAAACATTTCTTAAGGATTTAGCAGTTTAAAAGACATTAACTAAGTTAACCACTAAGCCATTTTCGTTTACAGCAAGAACTAATTGTTGCTATTTAAGTAATATGTACAATGGAAAATATTGACTTTCGCTTTTTTAAAGTATTACATACCATGGGAAATACTGAATGTTGTTTTTTAAAAAAATAATATGAACCATGGGAAATACTGACTGTCTTTGTAAGCTGTCTGACTCCTTTATCAATGTCGTAGCCAAACAATAAGTGACATTTATACAATTAAGGTGTCGTCTTGGGAAGTGGAACAAATCACCAAAGTTTTCAGTGATAAATGTCAAAACGAATTGATAAAAGTAACCAATGACCGGAATTTTCTTTGATAAAGTTTAACTTCAATAAACGAGTTAAAAGACACTTGGTCATTCTGAGCTATCTTTAAAAACAACTCTTAAAAAGGTTTCAGCATATGAATCACAAACATTCGAACTACACCACTTCTGTCACTTATGACAGTATTAGAGCATTAAGAGCAGATGGTACTGAGCATTATACATACACATATATTTAAAGGAAGAATAGAGGCTTTCTTGTGAATTATTTAACGGAAAAAGAATCAGCTTACCAATTTTTACAAAATATAAGGTTTATCTTACGGCCATTATCAAATCCTCATTCTGTGAGGTTTGGTTTCGATTAAAATGCATGTTTGAAAAATAGTGAAAAATATCAATGCCAATTATAAATGACATAATAGTATTGTGATCTCATTCATTTGATGATGATGCACCAGGAATTTTATGCCACGTATTAGACACAGGGCCTTGAGAACAGTTTCAGTCAATAACTTTATATCATAGTATTTATCGCATGTCCCCTCAAAGCTATATCTCTTTTAAAAACAGTCTTGAGTAATGAAATATACTTCAAACACTGAACATGCAAGTCATTAAAAACATTTCTGAATTACTTCCATAGTAGTTCATATCTTTCTTAAATAACAAGCTCAAAAACAGGATTTCAATATGCAACAATATTCACAATATCTGAGAGTTAAATTTATATATATATATATTCATTTAAGAATTCTTTACTTTTAAAAAACTCTATGGAATTACTTCAATGTAAAATTGGTGTGAAAATCGAGTACCTCTTTCATTGAATTAATTTCCTATGCGCGTTGACTTCCAGATCGTAAATCAATTGAAATTTGAAACTTTTGACATTATGACATTTGCATTTTTTTATAGTATAGACAATTTCAAAAATGAATTTTTATACATATTCGGCTCATTAAAATTAACTTGTCTATGGCTGTAGCTTCATGCACTAAATATATCATTGATAACAAAACATGATGATGTAAGTGATGAATAAGACATTAATCTCATTAATTGGTCTATAAAACTTGTTTATGAGTTTTATGAGAACTGTATAATAGCTTAAGACCTTTACGAATGTATTTCTTTCATGTTAATTCTGAATTCTTTGCAGAACTATGCATTGAATTAAATCTCACCTGAAAAAGCAATGTAGTGTGACTTTGCATATTAGCTGCTGGACCAATAATGAAGTAAATATAGTATGGCTTTGCAAATCAACTGTTGGACCAATAATGAAGTGAACATAGTGTGGCTTTGCATATTAGCTGCTGGACCAATAATGAAGTGAATATAGTGTGGCTTTGCAAATCAGCTGTTGGACCAATAATGAAGTGAATAAATGTTTGATAAATCTTAAATACATCCCAGAAGGAGAAAGAAGACTTTATCTAACTCTTTGTTCCATGTTCTTTATTACCCACTGGTCTCTATTTCAGCTCATTGTTAACCTCTCATGAAGCGAAATATTTAAGCTGTTTAAGACTGTTTTAGCCTCGGACCTCTTGAAGCAAAATGTGGCGTGCAAACAACAGAGGAAATGCTTGTAAAGTATGTACATGTTAAGCTCAATCAATAAACTCTTTTTAATCTCAATGTTTAAAAACCGTTTTTGAAATTACATTCATATTATACAAGAGATTCTAAATGGTGATATAATGGTATAGTTTCAATTTACAAAATATATTACTACAAACAAACTCATCAACAACTGAAACATATTCTTGTCTTATTAATGATATCACTATTTATTCAAGATAACAATACTTAAATGAGCAATACGATTGCTTGATGTACAGTGTATATATCCACTATTGTTGATATTGGTTTGGGTAATTACTACAATAGTACCTGATGTGTCAATCATTAACCTTAAATTCAAAGAAAATAACTCTTAGCACCACAGCAAAAGTATACATTGCATTGATGTCAGATTATAGACGGAAAGTCATCATTGTTTTCGAGAGAATTTTTTCACACATTGACCTCATTTCTCAATAGGTTCATTCATTAGTTAAGTTTATTTTAATCTTTTCTGATAGTTCCAGATCAAATGGACACTTGACGAAAATAATTAAATATGTCAAAGTTAATAAACAATATATGCATATATTCCTTTAAATTCTAACAGTTGTCTACAGTTGATTTGCCGTGAATCCGTAAAAACATTTAACGATGTTCCATTTATCTTTAGATGACAATGGTCAATTACATGCATGGTTGATTTAAATAAGAAATTTCACAATGAGCAATGGTTTACTTACCTTTAATTCTTAAGAACTAACTTTGTTTGATCAACGTTGATGGTTGATTATCTTGAAATATTACCCATAAGGGAGTTACACCTTTTCCTGTCTTTTGATTGGTCGTCTTTCATATTTGTATTCGACTGACAAGTTGTTTTCCCTGATTCTAAATCTAAACAAGTTCAATTTATTCCATGTTGTTGCTACCTGCCAATTTTCACATGTGCCGATGCAAATGATGTTTGATGAGTAAGTCAAATTGTCCGAAAGCATAGAAATTATCGATCAACAAATAACTTTGTCGTCACTAAAGCTTTCGGTTGCCTAAAATGCGACGGTTTTCGTTCAATTGTAATGACGTCAAATTTTCGCCTATTTGTATTGTGTTAACGTAGGACGTCGCAAGTCACTTCAAATCTATACACGACTTGAAATGACGGCTAGATAAAAAGGAAAACGACTATTTAAACACCAACTTCATATAAAATACATTTTCTATAACACTTCGCAAGGGATATTTAGCTGTGCGTAGGCATATCGGGAGTAAAGCAACGGCAAACGCGTATGGATTTAGAGGTTGACTCCTTGAGAAATCCTTTATAAAGAAAACTTTGTTTAAAAGAATCTCAGTTTTTAGCTTATAAATTATACGGGTAATATAAACAATAACCAACTCTTGACGGGGAATGACAGATTATCTTTCCCTCGTTATATTAATTGTGTAATTCTCTCGCCAAGGCTCGAGAATTACGAAATTAATATAACTCAGGAAAGATAATCTGTCATTCCCCGTCACTCGTAAGTTATTGTCTAAATACACTGTGGTTGAATTATGAATATATCATTATTTCTCGAAAAAAGTAAATATAGATCAATAAAACGAACGTGCCCAAGCCTTGAAATACAAAAAAAGTCATCTGTAGTTGATCTATCTATCATTTCTCTCACAGATAAGTAAGTATCGATAGACAAAACAAACCTGATTAAGTCACCTTCCACGTTCAGCCTTTGGTCATATATTCACTTTCTCCATAAGCCGATAATGTCAGATACGTGTTTCCAACACTAATAACATTACTCAAAGGATAATGTCATTCTTTAGACAGGTTAGTCAAGCAGACACAATAATCAATTACACATAACTAACTACGCTTCTTCTTTGATGATCATAGGCATCAGTTTAATTTGGGCCAAAGCTAGTTTGCTAAAACCAACATGCCTTAATGATAAACGTTTAAATTGAATTTAAAGGCTTTGAGTTTTTCTATCTTCTAACGACAAGAACCTTAGGAGCAGTCTGTTAAGTGCAAAAATTTGATTCATCAGTGATGATGTTTGCCTAGCAATGATTGTTTCAAACTGAGTGTACGTTGAGATTATAAAAGCATTGTGTCATTGAAACAAGTTGTCTCAAGAGAAAAGGATTCTAGTTTGTTGGTTCAAATCAAAAGAAATGGTGCAAATCATGACTCTTCAGCGAAATCCTTGAATAAACATATTTCCAAATTTTTGGAGACATGATTTTTCAGAAATTACAAATATCCCGCTTTAGTCTCTTTACACATAGAATTCTATATATCTCATCAGTAACGATTGGGATGTTACATCGATGACATTAGACGTGTCTTCTCCGATAGTTTCCCGGATCAATGGCCAGAATGGAATTAATTGCACTTCCAGAGTCTGAATAAACAATCCATTATGGCGTCTTTGTTCAAACAAGCGTGAACAACTTCTGATAGTGCGGAAACCTTTCACATGGTTTGGCATTGTCGTTAACTTGCTTAAACAGAAGAAGTTATCTTTTGTTGAGTAAAGCTCTGCTCTAGTTGACTGGTTCAACTACCAGTTGAGAGTGAATCAACTTGAATTGGTCTTATATAGTTATATTGTGCTATCGGCACAATCATTTAAATCTAATTATTACGTTAAAAGGGGCGCTTCGTGACATTTAGAGTAAAAGGTAAATAAGGTACTGTAAGTGCTTGAGTGCTAAAACTAGTCTTCCTGTAAATGGTTTTGAGATGCTTTTCGATTTGTTGGACCGTCTTTGCATATATATATATATATATATATATACGTTGTTTATCAATGAGGGAATCATTCAAAGCAAAAAAGGAAATATAACTGCCAAAACACTGAAAATTAAATATTGTATAAGTATATATTTCACTTGTACGTGTACCTTTTAAACAGAATGTAATAGATTAGAACGAACACATAGGTGATAGAAGTTAATGCTTTGAACATAATACAACATTCTTCTTATAAAAAAAATGACGAAATAAATCAAAACTTGTTTGGACAGGTTATGGACTTTAAACTGGGGAACATGTCTTGAAACAAATCAAGCAGATGAACCTGCAAGCAATTATGCCGAATTTTATCTTCCATTCTTAAACATTAGTGCAATGACCACATGTTATTGTCGAATCAACGTGCTATGTTTAGAAATATCACATGGCTAATCTACATACAACTGGCTGTAACGTTGTCAGTCTAGTAAACAAAATCTATAAGCTTTTAAGCTTTAGTGAAAGAGTAAATACAACTTATCTTACAACATTTTTATTTTATTTTAGAATGATTTCAAGGTGAATCCGTCTTTCTCCTCTATCTGTAAAGGTTACTGGTTGTTTTGATCGTAATTTATTGTCATGTTTATTCACATCAGATAATTATCTGCCAACTGTTAATATTTCTGTAGTGTATATAGGTCATCTGTACAATATATTTAGTGAAGTAATTGCAAGTATGTTTATTATTTGTTTTGAAAAGTATTGATTAAGGAATTGTAATACGTCGACTTGCGTAAATCCAGAATGTTACACTCCCCTGTCCATTCCCATTCTCGATGATTATTTTTTACATTTCTTATTGAATTATTTATTTATTGTCATTCTATGAATTACATCTAACACATAACGTATCGGAAATGAATTTCAATAGTTTAGCTTAAAATTATATGAGGGGAACTTTTTCTTTGTAGTTTCGTGTCATAGAAAGAATGAGACCAAACCCTCTATACTCTGTTATTATAAAGCTAGCGATATTCATGGTACATGCAATCTGGCGTTGAGGGATCTCATAACATGTTTATAAAATCCATTTAGGTAATATGTGTGCATGCCGAGTTAATCAAACGAGAGAAGAAACGCATATTGAATTTTGTTTATGGTCTGCATTAAGAAATAAGAAGCCATGTTATAACAAGCCTAATTGTCAACAGAAAATGACATTTGCTAAATGGTAAATCTTATTTCTCAAAATGACAAACTGTATAAGGTGCTCACTCAAAGACATAAAAACTTGCCTATTCTAAGAAGGGGCTCTCATAAAGATACTGCTTGGTTTGTTTTAGTCCACTTCGAAAGACATAAACTGTCGTAGCATTTGTTACATTTCATTTTCAATAATTAATTACCAAATATTGGTACTGTTTGGGATTAATTTTACTTTGTTTTTCGGGGAGATTTAAAAATCTAACGATGTCTGAAGAGCACAAGATCATTCCGCCCTAGGTTAGCGATGATGTTGGCAGTTATAAAACAAAACATTATGTACAACGATTTAGTGAATTATATGCTTCAGTTTATGTATTCATTTCTAAAGAGCTTACCAAAGTCATATTTTATGTAATATTTTGATAACTAACAAAATAAAATGTCAATGTGTATTTCTATAATTGATCGTTATATAAAATGTTCAGGCCCAAAACTTTATCTTTTCAAATGGGACAGTGTTTCATGAATGAAGTATGTAATAAATGTGATGTGATGTGAAAATCAATAACAATTTACATGTCAGGGATATCCTTCAGAATCAATTTCCTGTGAGAGTTGAACCCCAAATCGGAAATCAATTGATATCTGAAAGTTTCAAATTCTGACATTATGACATTTGCATTTATTCCAGAATCAAATTATCTGTGAGATTTATGAGTAGTTTTATATAGAGCGCTATATAAATATCCTTATATATATATATATATGTATGTCTGATATTTACAGTTTCTTACTCTTTTTATGTCAGATACTAGTTCGGAACACTTATTCAATTAACTTGGAGATAATGTTATACAGTCAGACAGGTCGGTCAAGCAAACACAATGATCTTTAATAAAATCTTCTATTTTGATGTTCTTAGGGGACATTTTATTTAGGTCAAGGAAACAAGGCAATTTAGTAAGTAGCACTATGATCATGTCTTTTACTATAATGACATAATGTCATGATAATGACATTGTTTTTTGTTCATCGATTATTAATTATGATTGTTTCCTTGTTTCTTTTTTCATAATACAAACATATGACTGTTCTGGTGATCATCAAAAGACACTGTAACTTATGTAAACATGATATAGACATATAATATAGACAGAGAAATAATGGATGCCTTTTTAGCCGACTTCTTAATCTGGATTTGCTTCGCAAGAGGAAATGTTAAAGTTTATAAACTACAGTCAGGGAGTTATACTATGGTCAATAATGCATCTTTACATATCAATTGTTTGCAGCGAGTAAAATACAGGGCTTTCACATCAGGTGACAACCATTACAAATATACTTGTAAGTTATAATGTTGTAACATACGTTGAAATATCCATATCATTATGTTCATAGTAAACCACATTTGGTATTTGATGCATTTTAATTTGTCTAAACAATATTTATGGTTAAACTTTACATTAAAAAAACCCCTTGTGATTATCAGTTCAGAAATTTCGAGCATACGAAGTGCAGAATTTTCAAATGTATCAAATGGAACCGAGGGTTAAGTAATCCAACTATAATATTAGGTATTGGTATTTTATCAATGCATTGCACACAAAAACTTGTTAATCAAATTAAGAATCTTCTTTACATTTGGCTTTATAATTACTTTACACATGAATGCATATCCTTCCTTGAGTGACAGTTAAATAAAAATGACCTTTGACATGCAGAAACAGACATGAAAATAAAAGTTTATCCTCTCATTCTTCAACATTATAATGCTTTTAACAGCATAGTATAAACTAGACTTTTTGACACTACAATAACAAATTAAAAGGATAATAATAATAATAATAATAATACTTCTATTACCCAGAAAGGGAATTTGTTTTACATGTTACGAACAACATAGTATGTTATGATATATACCTTAGATGATTGGTGTTCTGCTATGTATGATATCCACGGAAATACCGAAAGGTAACATGAGGGCATTTTATGTCTCTTAAATATAATCATGTACTATATCATGAAACCATCAAACATGAAATGATACATGAAATGAAAAGGTTTCTATTTCATGGCAACATTTTTATGGATAGTATGAAGGACTGGATGCATGATGGTGTTTGCCAGCATCTTATACCAAATGTATAGAACATGATCAACAAAATATATGTTTAGTAACTCACAGTTACATGAACATGATTTCCTCAAAATGTCAGATAACATTTCCATCAAATCCTCATTAACACTTGGAACTCCCAGAAGTCATTATTCCAAAGTAATAAAGCAAAGGCTGTATATAAGACTAAACCTAGGATTAAATTACATCCCCTGGTTATAGGAGATGCATAATGGCGTCTTACCAGAATAATTTTTGCTAAACGTTTTCATACATGGTTTGATTTCAAATATTTAGGAGCAATTAGAAACCTCAAAACACGATTTAGAAAGAAAAAATCCTGATTACAATTCGTATTCTCCATTTTCTTGTTCAGGTAAATAAGTGAGACTTCTTTGAAAGCCTTTGGAATAGTTGAAGACAGTTCCCTCAGGCAAGGTATTTCTAGATCGTGATAGGCATTTGCCAAACTACGTATCAAATTATCATGACAAATTGTCTCTCAAAAAATATTGTTCATAGTATATTTCAAATACGTGTTTCTGTATTACTGTAAGATCAAAAACATTGTTTTGTAACTTGAGATATTAAACAGCATACATTGGAACAGGAATATATACTCTTGCTTGTCCTACACGCAGTCCAGTGAACGAAATTATAATCTTTGCCAACTTTATTGACGACATCGAGATGCCATGTCTACAGTTAAACCAAATCATCTTGAAATTCTGATGACGTCACAAACGTCAACATTTTGAACGCCTTTAGTAACGAGGAGAGGCACTGAAAATTGTAATTACAACTCTTGTTTTTATATGCTGACAATAAATTTCCTCCTTGTATGATAAAGCAGTTGTCTTGATCTTGTGTTTTGGGATGGATAGGCATGCAAAATACAATATGTTTATTCCTAATGCAGGATATTTACCATCCCAAACACAATCGCATAACAACATTTTTATCTCAAGAAGCCATATCAGGAAGTTAAGGGTCTCTTACTTTGATCAATGAAATACAACTCTTTTCATAACCCACTCTCAATTTCCTTGGAATCATACAATCCCATGCAAACATCATGCATTTGAATGGACAACTGTCATTCTCTCCCCATTCAAATCAAATCAAAAGTCTTTATACAATTTCTAGACTTTCCAAGGCACACCGTTTCTGGAAACACTTTGCACCACAACCTATTCTATTAACACTTCGTGGCATGAAAAGATATCTTGTTGTCAGCAATACCCTATGACACAGTTCTGTCAAGATGAAACAAAGAGCATACCAGCAACCATATATATATACTATATACAAAAATAAAGAGATACTAAATTGAATGCATCAAATCGGGTTTCTCAATTGGTACTTCAGCGTCAATGTGGGAGAGAATGGACTGTGTATATGGGCCTCGGGCCTCAGTACAAATAAACTCCTTTGACTTTGACTTTGACTTTGACTTTGACTGTGGTCAGGTATATATGAGAGAATGGACTGTGGTCAGGGATATATGAGAGAATGTACTGTGGTCAGGGATAAATGGCGATCATGATTGCCAATGCCTTTTGCATCAGATTGAGTAAAAGTTATATCATTATAAAAATGTTCAGGATCATACGTTTACAGAAAATCCCTCCTCTCACTTGACAGTTTCCAGACAAAAAACTACAGGAGTGTAATTGAATGTGGATTTGATTCCACTCAAACAAGAATTCAAGCTATTGTTCAATTCTGGCCAACAATTTCTTTCTTGGTATATTTATCATACTGAAGACACTTATTACGATCGCATGGTGTATTAGTTTCTACAGAATCAATATAATTTCCATTCCATTCTAATATTCAAACTGTTTCATACGGTTTCCAAGATCACTTCCCTCCAAGACAGTTGCCATGACATTATGTCAGCCCTCAGCACATAAATTGTTCGGAATAACAACTTCTCAATTGCATGTACATGTAGACTTAATAATTCAAGCAATAATCAATGCAATAATGCAGAGGAATACATGGATGACAACTTCTTTGTTCTTTGTATGCTAGAAGTTGACATCCATGTATTCCTCAGCATTATTGTCATTCCAACTTCTAAAATGCCTATCAAAGAAGTTGATTATTAATGCACTTGAGAAATCCTGTAAATTCGTTTACCTTGTGAATATTGTGATGATCTTTTTATAACATTCAACATGGTTTCATTTCATTCAAAACTGTAACCCTTTCGTTTTTAGAAAGATATGTTTTATAAACATGAAATGCATTCGTACATGCATGTAAATAAGTTGTCTTTCATGAGCAATTATGTGAATGACAGCCAATACCTCGCACAGCACGTGAGCATCACGCATTTAACGTCAAATGAAAAGCCCAGGGTACTAGAAAGAAACTAGAAAGTTCATCAATCATCCATATACAAGAGGAAACAATCACATAGTTGCATGTTGGAATCTTCACACTTTCAGAAGTAAAGCTTTTCTTTGAGACTTGTAACTATCCTACATTTGTACTCGTATATCATTTAAACCTGCACACAAGTACACTCTGTATAATAAAATACATCTTCAAACCTGAAACCGCCATGGCCGTAAATTCAATAAGCAGTAGATGAACACAATAGACCTCATCACCATGGATTAAGTCAATATAGTTTACAGCATTTGTTACAAAAATATAAAAAACACAAACACTGTAAATTACATGTATGAATAACACTAACATTTCAGTATTGTTGAGAGTTCATTATTTTGTCGAAAATAATGATTGAAATGTGTATTTCCAATGAGTTTTTAAAATGTCTCCAAATGCTATGTATATAACGATCATTATTTTTCTCAAACCAGAACTAAATTTCAAATTTGCTAACGATCATTCCATCTATCAATACTTCAATCAACTCTTAACTGCCTTTTCATGCTAACACTGGACAAATTAAATATGTGGCTTAGGCCAATCTATCTGAAAGATTCCCGCTAACAACCTGCAGTTATTTACGCTCCTTTGGGCACAGACGCTTTAATTGAATGCTTGTTCAGACTTGGTTGCCCAATGAATTTCCTTTCACCCAATAAACCACGAAATAACAAGAGAAAACTTTCTAACATGCGGCCTATGTCATCTGTAGTAATTAGCACAAAGTGGCAGATCGTTGTTCATCTGACCCTTGATATTCAGAATCGGTTACTGACATCAGTACCTCCTTAGAAGTTTACCCTCTCCAATAGCTCTAACTCGTGTAATCGCATCAGAACATGTTAAAATGTTATATTAGCGAGTATATTTCTCCATTTGCTGAATACATAAAGCCCCTGTCACACTTCAGCGTATACTCACAGTGTACGAGTTGCGTATGGCAATTTCTCTCATACGCAGCAATACGCACCCATGCGCAGGACACGTAACTCATACGCATTTTGGTTGTGTTGAGGTCGTTTCTTATACGTCGGCATGCGCTTGGACCATTTTCATACGCTTGATAGTTTTGAACATGCTCAAAACTTGATCAAGTATCAAGCAAAAACTGCGGACTGACATTTAAGTGTGATAACTCCTTTAATCACATGTCAAATCAAATGGATTCAGTAAACTTAAATTTATTCAGTACACTTTTGGTGTAATAGCTGTCATGCAATAATTTTGGTAACAAAGATTTTCGTTTTCGCGAGGTCCCTTTGTATATATATTACCTACGAAAACGTACTTCAAAGACAGAAAGGATGGAAATTTATGCTCGTTTTGTTTGCGCAAGACATGCGGTAGACATAAGTTGTGAGCGTTTAGAGTATGGTACATGAATGTATGCGCTCTGCATGTGCACTGATGTGCCACAATAAAGTGGAGATACACAAATCATATGCAACTCCAACGCATTCTCAACGCAAAGAAAATGCAAAGTTCGTAAATCATTCGCTCCATGTGCGGTACAAGTAAGGCAAATTACGGTTAATGTTTGAGCGTACTGGTTGCGTATGAACAAAATTCCATACGCAACTCAAACGCACTTGCTATACGCTTAAGTGTGACAGGGCCCTTAGATTGTAATTAATGATTTTCACCTCAGACTTTCTGCATACATATCATATCACGCCCAATAATTGAAACCACACCTAAAAACCGTACATAAAAGCGGATTTTCACAAGGATGTTTTTTGTCAATTTGTTATTCTGAAAGCAAGAAGGGGAATGTATACATATATTTTGGTATCCAATCTCTCCCCTATAGAGAGGCGGCTTAAGTCATAAATTCCTGATGCAAGCTATGTTGATTTGAGACAATTTATAGGGTTTCTGGCAGGTTACACTGGCAGTAAACATTTGTAGATGTCTGATGAAGAGATTCTACTTCCCTTTCGACGCAATGGTACGTGAAATGATTCTGTCGGTACATGCAATGATTCTGTCGCAATATTGCAAAAGAAAATTTGACAAGAAAACTCAAACTACAAACTGCATAATCGGATTATTTCTAGTTTTGTCAAGGCATACGGAAATGACAACAAGTAAAGTGACGATCAGGAATGATGAAACAGTCTCAATTATCCTTTGAATTCCTATTTGAAGGGCAATTTGATTGCACTCAACATAGTTGTACTCGAAATCCTTGAAATTAAATTAATCAATTTAAAAACACAAAATAGATTCTATTAAAAGATTATTATTTTTATATCATTTCTTATCTCAATCCAAAGTGAAAAAATATGATAAAATCTTAGAGGGGTTATACAATCTATTTTACCTTTGAATATATTGATTATTGAACAATTGTTCATGTATTTTTGCAAACATTTATCAACGCCAAAATATGAGCTACAAGTTTGGGTATATGCTCAGGGTTGTTTGTTTTAGGATAGGATTCGTTGAATCAACACATCAATAACTATAATTTCTGACATAAAATGTGGTTTATGACTTTCTCGAAAACTTGGTTGTCTCATTTCAACAACTTAATGTTCGTTGATCAAACAAACTGTAAACGAAATGGTTCAACAAAAGTTTTGAAGGACCTTAATTAATAATCATATAATCATTTAATCATTTCATGTCAACTATTAAAACCGTGTCTGTTACTCTCAAGCGTAAAACACTGATTACCTGCACTCAATCATTAAAAGTCTGACATGTAGAAACGACTTCCCTGAAAGAAAAAGCTTCCAGAAACATCAAAGTTTCCAACAATTATTTCCATATCAAATTCCAATAAAAATGTATTGTAAATGTTTTCCTCTTGAAAGGCAACAGCGTGTTATTTCAATCTTGTCAAGTAAGTTTTCTGATTTCTACATTCGATTGGCCTTGATTTAATGTGATGACACGTTGACCTGTGGAATGAGTCGACCCCTATCAGTATACTTCAATAACATAGTTTACATAGGAACATAACTAGCTGGATGAGTGGGTTTCCCGCTTATTGTTAAGTTAAAGTGTGACGGGATTCCCTTTCCCACACTGAAACACAACTTGAGAAGATTGTGGTGTCGTCATTGTCAAGACACTTTCTTCATAATGTACCTTTGTTCACCCAGCAGGAAATGGGTACCTGGTAAAGAGTTGTGTTGGTTGCGACCTTCTAGTGACTAATATGTCAGGTTGGATTAGATCAGGGTAATGCTGTTGGTAGAGCCTTTTGAGCATGCAATATTCGATGAAAATGTACGCCAAAGAATTACCCAGTATTATCATTATTATCTACAAAAAACAAGAACATTTTTAGAAAATTTAGAATAAGCTTTATCTTAATCGAAATAAAAGTTTCTTCTTTTTGCTAAATACATTTTGGATTCTTTTCAAATAAAGGAACTTGATCCTTCCAAGAGGATAAAAATGTCTGATTAAGGATTAAAAATCTACTTTTTGACACATTGTGTTATGTTGAATCTTTTTCAGAATAGAATAGGGAAAATTATTAAATATCACAACAAGGTAGGAGATAACAATCCTTTGCTCAGCCCTGAAGATAATTGTACTTAATTGGTTTTGCAAGTATTGCAACATTTCTGCTGAGTAAGCTCAGTGACTTTTACAGTATTATGATTAAATTCTAGCGTGTGACGATTGAGTAGGAATTTCGCAAGCAATCCTATATATATAGAACATTATCAACACAGCTATGTTATGTAGCCTACATGGAACAAGATTACCATAGATTTTCAGAAACTTTTCCAGTCAAATCCTCCTTAACACGTGATAACCACCCTGAAGACATCATTACAAAGTAATAAAGCAAATGTTGTGTGTGAGACTGAATTTAGGATTAGATTACATCCACTGGTTAAAGAGAGTTAATCACATCTCATCAGAATTGAGTACACAGATTATTAAATTTTACCTTATTCAATATGATTTTATTTTGATTAGATTTTTGTTTTTATGAAAACGATAAGATTTATTTAAGAAAAAAATTAAGAAAATTAGTTAATAAGGAATCTCTAGGACATATTTTATTCCAAACGTTGTCCTTAGAATAATGAATAAGTCAGTCTGTCCAGTTTCTTGCTTGCCTTTTAGACGTTATTAATTTACCTCTCCCTTTATATGTAGTATAATAACAAATCATTGATTCGTTTATCTTCCAATTGTAAAGTAATTCTGTATTTACACATGTATCATTGTTTTTTTTAAAAACATGGCTAAGAGAAAAGTATACTTAAACTTCTTTTGAATGGCAACGGCATACACAAAAATGAAAATACTTGATAAACATCTTGACGTGAAGTTTAGTTCTACTTTGTGAAAAATGATATTGACTGACATTTAAGACTTTTTTACCTATATATATAAGCATTTATCCTATGCTTTATGTATAGAACCTGTATGTAATGTAACTCTCTAATTTAAAGAACACGGTATCCAAAGAACCTGTATGTAATGTATCTCTCTAATTCAAAGACAAGATATCCAAAGATTTTCAACTTATACTCCCATCAAATTCTCCTTACTACGTTGAAACTCCCTGAAGTCATAACTCCAATGTAATAAAGCGTGAGACTGAATCAGGGACCAAATCAAATTACCTAGCTTAAGGGAGAGCATAATCACACATTGTCAGAATAGATTTCATAGATCATTTGATTTAACTTAATGTTGGATGAAATTGTTATCATTTTATGAATGTAATTAGATATTTAATATTTATGTAAGCCCCTATAATGACTTTTGGATATACCGATTCTGTAAATGTTTGATGCAAATAGAATGTCGTTAAACTATTCAGAATTGCTCAAAAACTTTGGTATGGCCTTTAAGAACAATTTTATCATGTGAGTTATTCGCTCTAGAACCAGATTTTTAAAACCTCTTTTAATTGCGGTTTTATGCCATATATTAACTGTATTACATTATTACATGCAAAATAGTGACTATATATAGAATGTTATAGGAAAAACTTACAATATAGACATGACACAGAAAGTTCCTCTGATTGCACCAATTCTTTGTAGCTCAGTTGATACAGTCGTTTTTTGCACCATAGATGTCCCATGGTCGAATCTAATCATTGTTATTTATAAGTCTTGCAAGTTTAAAATTCTAGATTTGACAAGAAGTCCGTTGACTAGGTGCAGATGACAATAAAAAGTAGGTGTATCAGAAAAGTGGAAATGTATCAGTCAATACACATAGAGAACAAAGGAAACCATAGCAACGAGACCGGAAGTGGGGTATAAAGGATGAATTTAGTGAAATAGTGTGCTTAAATTACACCTCCAACCATATGTAAACGGTACCAAATCTTGAAAAGGTGAATAAAAGGTTTGGGAGAAATATTTAATTTCATTTTGAAATATTTAACAGAAGAGATTAAGAGATTAAAACTGTAACAAGAATAAATGGGTACAATTATTATAAGATCACATCATCACAAAATCTAACTGGGATCTACTACTAGGACCTAGGGATCACAGCATGTCAGGATGGTTCATGTGGAGTTTGAATACATGACCAATATTTTGCAGAGAAACACACAAACACTTGGAATTGTGGTATAGTGAATGTTCATTCACTGCTCTCAGGTCCTTTACAAGCACTCACAATATTGAAGAAATTGCGGAAATGCCACACTTGATAAACAGAACAGAATAATCAAGCAATGCGAATGGCACCCTGGGTGCTTCACATATTGTGAGTTCCAGCTAACAGAACCAATCTCGATACCAGACCGTGGCAATTCGTTGAAAACACTGTTGAATCAAGGTTCAACCTCCCCTTTGCAGCGGGCTGGAGGCATTTGTCTCTTAAAGAGTCAAAACTACCCCGACATGAATCCTATCAAACATTTGCGGGACGAAGTTCTTCAACAGCAATTGGAGACCACAACACTTTCAGCGATGCCTGTGTCTACCAGTGCTTCAGCGAATTCATACATGTCTGAGAGCACAAGGAGTGCAACGAAATATACTGGCTGAAACACACCCCTCATTTCTTTCTCTTGTTGTGACCTAACAGATGATGTTAGTCGAATATTTTAAATTTTACATATGCGTTGATGTCTAAATAGAAATGCCTTTTCGTTGTTTTAAGCCTAAGTTATTAATTCAGCTTGATAACAATGATTAGATTTCATATTTCGTTTCTTTTCAGTACAGAGTATAGATAGAGATAGATACAGAATAAGGTATCCAGATCATATTGAGTGAGTTTAGTTTGTAAAAAAACAATCTGTAGCACAGTAACATTTCTTTTCAGTTAAAACTATTTGTTTTGTTTAGTGAAAATAACATATTCTTACTACTGTGAATTTTTAGTGTGTAAAGGCTGTTGGAATATGAATTTTCACCAGCGATTCTTTAGTAAATGTTGAATACATGACCATGTTATATCGCTTGCTGATTACAAAGGCATGATTTCCTAAGAATATCAGACAGTCTCCCAATCAAATCGTCATTAACACTCCCTCAAGTCATTATTACAATGTTATCAAGCAAAGATTGTGCGTCAGACCGATTCAAGGATTAAATTCAATCTATTGGCTAAAGGGGTTGCTTGAAAACATCTCATCAGAAAGATTTCACAGATCATTTTATTTTCCCTTATGTCAGATGCAAATAGCATCTTTTAAATTCTGCTTTGAACGAATACAATTTAGATTTAGATATTCTTTTAAATCCCTCAGAAAATGAATTTGGAAAGATCGAAAGCTGATGAGGATTTTCTGATAAGCAATTTTGCTGAGTAGGAGCCAAAATCCGTATTATCTGGTTCCAAATGACTATAAATAAGGACAGTATTTCATTTGACCTCTTGGGGGCTCTTTAACTTTTTTCTTTGAAATGCAAGTATGAAAACAAATAGCATCCATTTTGGAAGTATTTTCTAAATTCTCATATATTTCAATACAAACAAAACTGTCCTAATCTTCTAGTTAAACTTTTTGAGCCACATGATCGAGCTAGTCTACGTTAGACCAGGTTTTGGACCAAACAAGGTCTTGTTAATCTCAAACCCTTGGTCTAAGTTAAATTGTATTATGAAGACCAAGTTTTAGTAAGCCAACCTAATGATAAATGGTTCGTATACAAGAAGCAATGACAATCATCATAAAATATCAAAAACATTGTGAAACATTTTTTAAATCTGGTCGATGTATTTTACAAAGTAATGGTCCACTGTCTTAAACCCTTGCTAAACTGATCCCTGGCAGGTTCACATTTTTCGAATTAAACGAGGTGGTTCAGACCAGGCTCAATGCGGATTTGTTTCGATAATACCGGATCGGTTTAGCCAACTAGTTAGACCAGGTTTAGAGCTAAACTACCTCCAAACCATGTACGATCTGTTTTGGTTTTGGTTTTTAATTAGGCAACCATGTAAGCTGATTACGAGTACATATTAATTATCCATTTATCCTGTAATTGAAATAGAAATGCAAATTTAAAAATCTTTTTTAACTGTCAAACTAACAGACAAATTTCCAAAAATCTCGAATAAGCCATCAAACCGTCGAGCTCGTAGTCCTTGTTAATACATGTAACCATAAAATGAACCGTTTAATGTATAACAATAGATTTGTGCAAAACGATGTTTTGTCCCGGATGAGAACATCAAATAGACCATTATATCATTATTCATTACTTCATTTTCAAGACGGTGATCAACACAAGATATCGCATAGAAATTTTGTATTACACAACATCGGCTTTGACATCATCATTACTTAAAATTATATGAAGTCATAACATAGTGACGTCGTAAATATGACATTAACACCACAATGAAGTTACAATTACAATGTAATAGTTTAAAATAAACATCTTCATTGAGAAAGGGTTACAATCCCTTGGCCTAGCTCAAGAATCTCAAAGTCATGAGTCTCATAAAGATATATCAACCAATAATCTTATATCTTACATCAAAATAACCAAGTCTTCATCTAGCATTATAACAATTATCATTCTAGCTCAGGAGAATACCTGCATCATACTTTGTCATAATAAAAAATAAAAAATCTAAAAACATATAACTATATATATAAATATAAAAGTTATATTCTTATTCAACAGAGAAGCGTAAGTCCTTCATATATATGTATATCAGGTTTCTATAGTATGAAGAGATGCTATCGTGTAACTTGCCATAAAACACGATATCGGATATTCAAATACTGTTAATTACTCCCCAGAACTATTATTAATCTCTAACGAAAACTTTGTGCTTGAAGTTATTCTTTGGAAACTTTTAACAAATGGTGTGATGATAAATAATATGTTAAAAGCTAACAAAATATTTGAGAAAGAACCTTCTGTCCGAGTATCATCTTATTTTTAAAACATGATTTATGTTTATAAAAAAGAGTTGCTTAATATAGTTTATAACATTTGTTTTTTTAAAAACTCTACTCTCAGTATTTGAAAAGAAGGTTTGTCCTCTCCTGTCCTGATTTATTATTTGTTTCTCTTCTGATTAGGATAAATAGCTTCTTCATCGTTAGACAATGTTGAATGTAAGTACTCTTTGAATTGATTATATATTAGGATGAAAGTTGCTCTAATATTTGGACGAACAACGTAAACATCAGTTGTTTTCACTCAAAGGATTCATTTATCAGAATGATGCGCTTTTATCTGTTCTTATTTTGGCTGTTTGATAGGTTTCACAATGATAACGACTAAAACATTTGTTCATGATATCGTTGGGTCGAGCAGTTTTAGAACACAGATTAATATTGTTTACCATTAAGCAATCAATTTTTTCAGCAAGAATCAAATCCCTTTTTAAGTAACATGTACCTAAAAAGACTTCGCTGTAATACGTATCATGGAATATACTGACTGTCCTTTGTAAACTGTCAGACGCCATAGTCTGAAGTCGGAGGCATTACTGACATTTATATAATTAAAGTATTGTCAAGAATAATTAGCTGGGGAGTAAAGCAAATCATTCAGGCACTACTGAAAATGTGAAAACGAATTTATCAAAGTAATCTTCCTAAAGGAAACATGCTCCAAAACAAAAATGTTATAAGCGAAAAGTTCACAATATCTCGGAATGGAAAATATATTTTCCTTTAAGAATGCTTTAATTTGAAAATCTCTTTCAATGTAACATTGATGTGAAAATCGATAGCACTCAAGTACCGCCTTCATTGAATTAATTTCCTGTGCGAGTTTACTTCAAGATCATAAATCAAATTATGTTTGGAAGTTTCAAATTTGGACATTATGACATTAACATTGTCTCCATGAATCGAATGGCAGAATACTCAGTTTCGAAAATGCTTATAGCTTCATAAACGTTATATTATATTGGTTATAGAATTTAATGATGATGAATCATACATGATCATAAATCGGTCTATAAAAGAAAATAGATTTAAGGTTTTAATGAGAACTATATGATAGTTTGATCAACGTTGATAGTTGATTATTTTGAAGTAAACTGTGGCTGATGTATCGAAATATCATAATTTCTCCAAATGAAAAGTAAATATCGATCTACAAAACGAACGTGACCAAGCCATCCTTTGGGTCATATATTCACTTTCTCAATAATCTGATAATGTCTGATACGTATTTCCAACGCTAAAAGCATTAGTCAGAGGATAATGTTATTCTTTAGACAGGTTGGTCAAGCAGACACATGATCTTGCACAAAATAAACTACGCTTCTCTTTTGATGTTCCTAGAAATCACTTCTATTTGGACCAAAGCACGTTTGCTAAAACCAGCAGCGATCATGTCTTAATGATAAACGTTGAATTAAATAAGGCAATAACGAGACGAATTGTAGAAGCAGTCTGTTAAGTGCAAACATTTAATTCATCGATTATGATGTTTGCCTAGCAACGATTGTTTCAACCTGAGTGTACGTTGAGATTTTAAAAGCATTGTTCATGACGTCATTGAAACAAGTTGTCTCAAGAGACAAGTCAAATGAGTTTGATAATACAAAGTAGTGTAAATAATGACAATTTTTACGAAATCCTTGAATAAATGTATTTCAAAATTAATGGAGGCATGATGTTTGAGAAAATTGCTTAAATCCCACATCAGTCTTTTTACCCATAAAAGTCTATATATCTCATCAGTAATGATTGGGATGTTACCTTGATGACATAAGACGAGTCTTCTCCGATAGTTTCCCGGATCAATGGCCGGAAGGGAATTCATTGCACCTCCAGAGTCCGAATAAACAATCCATTGTGGCGTCTCTGTTCAGACTAGCATAAACAACTTCTGATAGTGTGGATATCGTTCGCGTGGTTTGGCATTGTTGTTAACTTGCTAAAACAGAAGAAGTTATCTTTTCGTTCAGTAAAATCTGCACGAAGCTGACTGGTTGACAGTGAATCAACTTGGTGTTATATAGTTGTATTGTGCTATCTGCACTATCATTTAAATCTAATTATTACGTTAAAAAGGGCGCTTTAAAAAGGGCGCTTCGTGACATAAAGAGTAAAAGGAAATAAGATACTGTAAGTGCTTGAGTGCTAAAACTAGTATTCCTGTAAATGGGTTTGAGATGCTTGTCGATTTGTTTGACCGTCTTTGCATATATATAAGTTGTTTATCAAGAGGGAATCATCCAAAGCAAAACAGGAAATATAACTGTCAAAGCACTGAAAATTAAGTATATATTTCACTTGTTCATGTACCTTTTAAACATAATGTAATAGATAGGACACGAACACGTAGGTGATAGAAGGTAATGCTTTGAACAAAATACAACATTCTTCTTATCAAAAAATGACGAAATAAATCAAAACTTGTTTGGACAGGTGATACAAGTGGGGAACAGGTCTTGAAACACATCAAGCAGATGAATCTGCAAGCAATTCTGTCGAATTTGATCTTCCATTCTGAAACATTAGTGCAATGACCACATGTTATTGTCAAATCAACGTGCTATGTTTGGAAATATCACATTGCTAATCTACATACAGCTGGCTGTAACGTTGTCGGTCTGGTAAACAAAATCTGTAAGCTTTTAAGCTTTAGTGAAAGAGTATCTTACACTTATCTTACAACATTTTTATTTTATTTAAGAATGATTTCAAAGGTTGTAAAGGTTAATTTATTGTCATGTTTATTCACATCAGATAATTATCTGCCAACTATTAATATTTCCGTAGTGTCTATCGGTCATATGTACAATATATTTAGTGAAGTAATTGCAAGTATGTTTATTATTTGTTTTGAAAAGTAATGATTAAGGAATTGTAATACGTCGACTTGCGTAAATCCAGAACGTTACACTCCCCTGTTCATTCCCATTCACGATGATCATTTTTTACATTTCTTATTGAATTAGTTATTCATTGTCATTCTATGAATTGCATCTAATACATAAAGTTACAAAGTATCGGAAATGAATTTGAATAGTTTAGCTTAAAATGATCTGAGGGGAACTTTTTCTTTTTTATTACACACGTAGGTAACGTACAAGTGATGGCATACTAATCTCGTACGACACACGTGTGTCGTATTGCGTTGACCTGTGTCGTATCAACATGACCTCGCATTCCACAGATTTGATTGGTTAACCAATGACCTCTCATATAGGGTCAACTAAAACGGAACTTTTTTCGCATTAATAACAAACATGTCATTTCTTCAAGTTTACGGCTTTATATACTTAAAAAGAGTTGATACATAGACAGATACTTAGAAAACATACGATTTCGTCATTGTGCAAAATCGATTTCATGAACAATAGATCAGCGAATGCATTAATATTTTTACTTACATTACAACGTCAACCGTAAATTCAACACGGTGAACACCCGGACATCGCATCATGCACGGATTGTTAGTGATAACATGTGGGTAGATCAAGCCAAATTCTATCAAATCTGACAAGCACTGAGAATAAACAACTTTGAAATGCAGTCACGGAGTCAGGAACACATCACAGGGAAATTGGGAATCCCGAAACACGCTGTAGCGACACAAGGCGATGACCTTGCCCTTCCCGTCGGGTCCCCGTCACTCTCCGAGCACGTCGTTGTTTTCATTATCGTCCATATCGATTCTATCGTTTCATTTGAAGTTCCTAGAAAAGTTCGAAATGGTGTTTGTTTCAAATTAAAGATCTTCCATTACATTACCCGTTGGTAAGTAATCCGTTTTCAACAGAGCCAATGTATCCGCAGCAGCTAGCCAAGCCACAACGACACACGTCAGCCTTGACGCTTGAACATGGCGAGCCGACCGAGAGAAGAGCGTTGACAAAGTCGACTCTGACTCTGAATGTTTACATTCTACGCTTTCTATATCAATCATTAATTAATCGTTAATTAAAACTCATCATCGATGAATTAGCCTTTTTTGACATTCTAATTTTGGTTGATTTTCAATCGAAACTCGAAACTATTTTCTTTCTTCGCAGGTTTAAATTAGCGACTGCGCAAATAGACTGGTCACATCACGAACGTCGATTATTACGCATTCGGTTATTGAAACCGGTTTCGGGTTTTCGGAATTGTTTCCTTGATGCCATACACGAAAATTAGGATTATTAACAAATGTGTCTATTCTAAACGTGTGTAATAAATAAAATACCACACTCGGTCTCATTAGATACGAATTATACGAAACTCGTGACCTTCCTATGGTATCTGACCTCGCTTTCGCTCGGTCAGATACCGCCGGAAGGACACTCGTTTCGTATAATTCGTATCTAATGAGACCTCGTGTAGTATTCTCTATGTAGTTTCGTGTCATAGAAAGGATGAAACAAAACCAAACTCTATACTCTGTCCTTAGAAACCTAACAATCATCATGGTACATGCAATCTGAGTGATCTCATAACATGTTATAAAATCAATTTAGGTTAAATTTGCGCATGTAGAGTAATGCAAACGAGAGATGAAACGCAAAGTGATTTTGTTATGGTCTGCATTAGGAAATAAGAAGCCATGCAATAACAAGCCTAATTGTCAACAGAGAATGACATTTGTTACATGGTAAATCTTATTTCTCAAAATGACAAACTGTATAAGGTGCTCACTCAACGACTTAAAAACTTGCCTATTATATGCAGTATCTCTTAAAAATTGCCAAATATTGGTATGGTTGGGAAAATTATACTTTGTTTTTCGGGGAAGATTTAAAAGTCTAAAGATATCTGAAGAGC
Organism: Steromphala cineraria; assembly: GCA_916613615.1. Taxonomy (NCBI): domain Eukaryota; kingdom Metazoa; phylum Mollusca; class Gastropoda; order Trochida; family Trochidae; genus Steromphala; species Steromphala cineraria. The sequence goes on along the minus strand of OU744730.1, from coordinate 40,864,300 downwards.
ATCAAATCATTCAGCCCTAGCTTACTGGGGAAGGATGTAAAACAAATCATTATGTACAACGATTTTGGTGAATCTTTAAAATTTGTTCTCTGTCTATGGATGATTGTTTTGTGTAATGAGGTTTTTGACACAATTAAACTAATAAATTTAGTATTGACATACAATTATCAGTGAGAAATTGAAAATAAAAAATGACATAAACGTGCTACTGCCACTTTTACATTCAAATATCATCGTTGATATAAAATGTTCAGACCCATCACTTAATCTTTTCAAATGTGACTGTGTTTAATAAATGAAGAATGTAATAAAGAATACATTTTTATTATTTTATCATCATACAAAGTATTGGAGCGTAGGGTCGTCATTTAATAGTTCATTTAGTTTGACCCTTATGCTTTTTAGTTAATTTCTTTCAATGTGATGTAAAAATCAATAACTATTAAGATCTCAGGTACATCCTTCCTTGAATCAATTTCCTGTGCAAGTAGAATTCCAAATCGGAAATCAATTGAATTTTGGAAGTTTAAACTTCTGACATGATGACATTTGCATTTATTTTCAAGAACTCAAATTGCCTGTGTGAGTCTATGAGTGTTTTTAAAGTGCAAATCAGTTTATTTGATCATAGCTTCATTAACAATTCCTGAATTATTGATTGTGTTTTGATTAACATGATGGCATTTAAATAATAATGGTAAACCAGATATCAAAGATATTTCATAATGAATAATGGTTATATGTTTTGAACAAAATAACCTTTAGACCTTTGAATTGCATTCCTCTCATGAAAGTACGGACTTCCTCTAAGACAACTAAGATAGGTCTATTGCATTGGCCAATCAATTACTTTTCTTGAAAAACGACTTGTCTTTATTTCATAAATACTCATATAAATTAAATTTTCAATCTGTTCAACTTGACAAAAGTTTGGACTCAAAACTGAAATGTACTATTTTCCAACGCAAATTATGAATGTTTGAACATACATAAAGTATAATAGAACAATTTACCTTCAAACCTACACATGTAACTATGGTTAATTAACCATTGTTTGCTCTATTTGATTTAGTTTGAAATATATACTGCTGATGAAATCATTCTGTAAGCACAATCCGACATGTTTGACTGATAATCACATTTCCTTTCAGTTATAATGTTAGATATTAGTTCCGAACACTAATACAATTCACTTGGAGGATAATGTTATATATTCAGACAGATCGGCCAAGCAAACACAATAATCTTTAACTAAATATTCTATTTTGATGTTCTTAGATGCAATTTATTTAGATCAAGGTAACAAGGCAATTCGGGTAAACAGCACTGTCTTTGACTATAAATGTCTAGACATTGTTTTTTGTTCATCGATGGTTAATTATGATTGTTTCCTTGTTTCTTTCTTCATAATACGGACATATGAATAGTGAACATCAAAAGACGCTGTTTCTAATGTAGACATGATATAAGACATAATCCCGAGAGATATTTTTAAGCTTTTTAAGCTGACTTCTGGATCTGGACTTACTACTTAAGAGGAAATGTTGAAGTAAAAATATTATCACCTACTGTCTGGGAGTTATACGATGGTCATTGTTGCTTCGTTACATGCCGATTGTTTGCAGCGAGTAAAATGCAGTGCTTTCTTATAAGGTGACAACCATCACAAATATACTTATAAATTTCGATGTTGTAACAAAAAGTGACATATGAGGAATCATGAGAATCAAAGTAAAGAATGTTTAAATTAATCATATGGAACCTTGGGTTAGTTAATCAAACTGTGATATAAAATGATTTAATTACTTTAATATATTGTTCCATATATGTATTTTTTAAGGCCATTGAATTTAATAGAATTGGTTATAGAGAAGGTGTTAAATTACTTAAGTCAACTACAAATTGTTGTAATAAGCAACTGATTTCTCTCCGGCACTATACTTTTAATCTTTGTTGACGTGCGTATGGTAATATACATTAGAAAATAAAATAACAATAAATAGCACAAAATGATAAAACTTAAAATTCATTGAAAACAGAATTTTCCAAAAACTGTTAGAAATTCACTTTTAACTTTTCCCTTACAATCGTTGCAACCACTATATCTCATCAGTAACGATCTGGATGTTACACTGATGACATAAGACGCATCTTCTCCGATAGTTTCCTGGATCAATGGCCGGAAGGAATTCATTGTGCTTCCAAAGTCTAATAAACAGCCCATTATGGCGTCTCTGTTCAGACAAGTGTAAACAACTTCTGATAGTGCGGAACTCATTCTCGTGGTTTGGCATTTTCGCTGGCCAGATCGAAAATAAATTAGGAAGTGTCTTTTCGTTCCGTTCGTGTCCACTTGATGTTAATCTCAATCCTACCAGGACTGTTAGCCTTTAGAACAAACAAGGTAGTAAAGTACTGTTATACTAGCACCAGTATCAATACAAATTGTTCTTAACATTTACACTCAGGAAGTGCCTTGTGTCACATATAATCGTACTTCATAAAATGTAATACTTTTGCTAAAGAGGAAAAACAGTAAATGTTGATTTTAGGGCGTATGAGGCGATTGTAATTCAATCAACTTTTAATTGTTAAAATGAACTATTTATTGTTCTAACTGTTCTTATTGACCTTCAATCAATAATGTAAAGGTACAGACAGGTATAGGTTTGAAGAGTTTGGGTGAATAATGCTGAAAACGACCGAACTAGAAATGTCTGTAGCTCTTTGATATCCCCTTGATACCCTGATCTCTAACTGAAAACAAAAGTCTTAATATTCTATTCAAGTAATATCTACAACTACACTGGTTAATTATACTTAGGAAAAACACTGCAGGTACATAAAACATAATGGTTATTTAATCTTAAGATGTGACCTTTCGCACTGAAGACTGACTTTCGTACTTGTACTGACAACGCAGGATTGAAAACAACATGCAAGAAATAGGACTTGATAGAGTTTATAAAATGAAACACATGCAACCAAACGAAAAGACAGGAAACATTAATAATTCAATACCAGGGTTCCATCTTCCATTACGAAACAAGGTAATAAAACGTGTCGAGTAGGGAAATAAAAGTGTGTAGTCTCCTGACAGTACATTGTTAAAGTGAACAGTGATCATAATATTTGCTACATTAGTTCTTTGCAGATGTTTTCAATCAATGAAAGCTGTTGATTGTAATGAGAAAATAAAAGTTAAACTTGTACGTTATTTAACATACGAGTTGGAGGCGTGCATGAAATGGAAAACAAATGCTATTGCAAACTTCAGAGGTGGTGGCGTTTATGGGTTACATCGCACGCGCCTAGAAATTGCAATTCATGCACGAGGTTGGTAACTGACTTGCCATTCATCAAATGTTAATTTCAGACAGCAACAAAAAACAAAAACTTTCAAAAAAAGTTAACTATTCCTTGAAATAATAGAGGTGAATTTTAAAATAGTTTTTACATAATGATAATACCGCTTTTTGAGAAACACTGTGGGAGATCAATTGGTCTTTAAAATGTCTTTTTAATGTCAACTTCTCGCTGTGAAGTGTTTGGAAGCTGCAGGTCACGGGTTCAACCGTCGGTGTCGGATGAAAGCATGTGTAAAGATCTTCTATTTAAGTCACACAGAGTATGTTGATGGGATCACATATGTCAAATTTTGAAGTCGATGTTATTACATCGGGAACCACAAACTGTTACTGAAAATTACAAGTTACAAATTACAAGAAACTTTTATCCATTACCAAACTCTGTTAATAACCGCACACTGATCATCTTAACATTGCCTTTATTCATTTTAGAAAAAAAATCATTTTTCCATTTCGCTGTACATGCAATCAGCCACTAAGTGATCTCTAAAAACGTGCATGAAATCCCATTTTGCGGATGCGTAAATTTGCAATCTTGCTGAGTTTTCAAACGTAAGATGAAGGCATAGCTTGACGCTTTTATTCAATGTAAAAACACAGCCATGCACAAACAAACTAAATTGTCAACATAAAATGCCATTTCTAACTTCGTAAGGGCTCTTTTCTCAACATTGGAGAGGCTGTTGAAAGTTGTCTAACTTCAGGACTCGCATTAATAAATATACATGCACAATTGTTGTAGGGACAGCGTGCATTTTGGTTAGGGCATTTGAATCGATGGTGTTATTCCATCGAAAAGTACTGACTGTTGCTAATATTAACATTAAAAAGCATACCGATTGATTTTTCACCAATGAACAATGTACTGTCTGTCTCATTCCATTAAAATGTTTTTTTGAAAATATGTATTACCCTCTGGTTGAAGATATAGTTGTTTGTTACATCAAGTTATTCTATTGTGCGCGCTGAACGAAGAACGTGATGTCATAATTTTAACGGGCGGCGTCAATTCCAAAAACGTCTAACGATATTATTCTGGGTGTAAACTATATTAAATAATTATTATTTAACAATAATCGCTTTCGCTCGCCAATACAAGTTCTGGTACCGTATTTTATATTTCAAGTGATATTAACGTAGACGTAAGAACGTTGTTTAGACCACCATCCTACTACTATCTTCATCGTATCTATTTCCGCGTTGCTCCAACCATACCCTGATTTAAATTAAGGTTACAGCAGGGTTAAAAGTTATTGGAGCCCGAGACAACGATGGTCAAAATTACAAAGCCTGAAGAGGAAAGATATTATAGCAAATGTGAACGTGGTACATATATTTCCCATTGAAAGAAACACGTTAATTTGCATAACAATATATTAAATATTGTACTTCATCAGAAGTTTTGACATTGTTTCAAACGATTCTGAATAAGTAGACATGTACTCGGTAACACATACTAAGCAGGGTCAAAATAACATTAAAGCTGGAGAATATATTTATAATATACAGTTGACGATTTCCCACAAGGAAGAGATAAAAGAATTTTTCAAAGTATACACATGTATACACCTATACATCAATCTAACCCTCATTAATTAAAACTGAACTCAACTAGCTAAAAACTTTATAATATATCTTACAGTGTTTTATGAAAATAAAATGTTGAATGTAATAAATATTCCATAGGCAATTCTTATCTCGGATAGTCACGTGACCCCATGTCTCCATTTGAGACACAGTTATCTTGGTTCTTTCTCGAAGAACATTCCTGTCGGCAGCATGTGGTTGTTAAGTGTTCTCTCAATTTTAGTCGCCTCGGTTTTGGGGGAAGGGCCTTTTGAGTATACAATCCATCAGTTCCAGGGGCATTGCGATCCAGATGGACAATGTACATATACCCTCCAGATTCCAGCCCACGAAGCTCTCCAGAATCCAGGAGTGGTAGACAACAGAACCGCTTCAGCCATTGTGTCCCATCTGGAGCGACATGACAAGCAGATTTTGCAGCTTTTAGGGTATTTTGGTGACAATGACACATCAGCGACAAATATTCTGGATGAGTTGACAGCGCTAAAGGAATCGAACAAAAAACTGGATAACCTTGTCCAGATCTTGGTAGGAGAGACTGCCCAGCTCCAGAGGGAGAATACAGACCTGAAGATGGATCTGGAGAATCTGAACACTTCTCTGTCGGGCAAGATAGTCATTGGAGGCGGTAAGGTTAATTAGATGACTTCGGCAAAATTGCACATTTTGTGCAGGGTTTCAAAAGAGTATTTCATTTGGTTTTTATACGTTTCAAATCACTTATTTATTCAACGCATATCACACAATCATACAAAACTGAAAATACACACAATTGAAAAAAACCTCATTGAAGTCATTAAAATTCAAACTTATCAACATACAAAAAAAATCTTAATATACAATAATATACATGTACATGTATTATTTTACCGCTATCAAGATATCAACTATACCAGAAAATAGGACACTATTTGGACCTACTTTTTGGATTTCAGTGGGTTTTTTTCATTATAAGTTTTCGATGTGAAATGAGCAACAACTTCTGTTTTTGCCGGAGCCGAAATAACATTGATATCAGTAATATAACTTTTCAAACACGCGACTCAAATTTAAAATCACCATAGATAAGATTCTTTAAGTTTATATTTAAATGTGACTAATTGACGGGCGTCATGTTCGGTTTATAATAATCCTTGTCAAGCAGTCTAACATATAAGATAATGTTCATTTTAAAAAAATCATCTTTCGAGCTTCGATAATTCATTTCAATGAACAATTGTTTGGAAAATGACAATTTAGTTCCGTGACATTCACTTAAATTTAATTAATTCACAGTCACCAAGGGCTGATCAAATCGTCTACATATATGCACTGCTATACATAATATTCTATTAAGAAACACTAATTGCCCGGCAACGGCTTCCCTTAATATCTTTTTGATAGGCATTTTGAAGATGATGTCATGACGGAAAACAACATATACTTGGCAAACGTATTTTTTATAAATAGTTATGATTATTTGTTATTTTAAAATTATGAATATTAATATATAATAAAATTTACTCCTCCCTCCCTCCCACCTGGTAAAATATGAATAACAAACATCACGATATACTTTTTGTGCAGTTTATAAATACGAGACATATGACATATATCTTCATTTCAAGTCAACGTTCACAATGTTGGAACCACAAAGCAGGTTATTCGGTGAATTTTAAACGCTCGAAGAGACAAGAGTTGTGATTTGCTTAAAATATTCAATGGTTGGTGAATTGTGAACGAGTTGTCTGAATGAGGTGTCAAAAATAGATTGAGAATGCAGTGAAATGTTAGAAAACTAGAATGTGTCAGTGGATATTCACATTTGTTTCATAAAAATCGTAGCCCACATAATTCGGGTAATAATTGCTATGGACCAGTCATCTGACAAGCAAATTTTGACATATGAAATATTTGAAAAGCCTTTTACATCGCCCACTGTCTCGTCCTGTATAATGAGATTATACCTGGACATTCGATTCAACCTGGTTATTCTATAACCGGCTATCTCCCGTTACAACTGTCTGCTCAAGTGAAATAGATAAGAAACACATTTTGTTTCACATTGGAATAAAATCACGTGATGTTACTGGTGACCCTGTTTAGTGCTTAACCTTTGTGAAGGTTACGGCTTTTAAACAATTCTTAACTTTTTAAGGATACATGTATATCTTTTTTTTTAAATGCAATATTTTGTTCAACCAATATATAAAATCGTTTATCGCCTCTTATAAAAATAAATATATCCAAGTATCTGTCACACACTGTCGCTCATTGTCACACACAGGTCACAGTCACAGATCCGGGTTTGGAAACATATCCAAACCCTCTTTAGAATACCACACTTAATACGATTAAAAAAATTCATATCATCTCCCGTCAGGTATCTTGATTAAGATCTCATATAAATACCTCGCCTATTATATTGGTATTCTTTGATTGTTTCCCCCGTGCCATTCCCTTTATTCATTTAATCATTCACTCATTCCAGATTACTGTGCATCTGCCCCTTGTGCCCATAACGGTACCTGCCAGAACCTCAACGACCGTTACCTATGTGTATGTAAACCAGGCTACACCGGCCACATCTGTGAGACAGGTAAGATCTTACACGTCATTCAGCTCACTTTTAGAAACGGGCAGAAGCTGCAGGTTTTTAGGCAAATAGAGAGTATCCAAATATAATCATAAGAAAGTTTATTTCCCTCAGTGATAGATCCAGTTTTAATATGTTGATCCAGCCTCTGTTCGAATAAAAACGAGTTGGGTGGTTTTCGGCATGTGCCCCTTGCGGCAAAATTTGTACTACAAATCATTTATAAAAAGGTTCCTACGGAACCAGTTAAAACACAGCCGCATGGGAAGAGTTGTTGTTGTTACTGAGCCCTTGTACTTATTATGTCGCCAAAATCAATGGAATATTGAAAATAGTCAGTAGTTTAACGTTGAAAGAGAACATCTGTAATTCAACGTATCAAGATACAAATAGCCCTAATTAAGTACGTAGAAGCACTACGTTGTCAAAATTCTCAGCATGTGTTCATGTGGAATAGATGTACATGTGTATGTTGAGGTTTTGCAAGAATGTGTGTTTGTACGAGAATCTTTATCCGTATACAATTAGAAGGAAACCGTATAAAGAATCGGCAGTCAGATAATGCTGATGACATCGTGTAGAATCAAAGTTGTCAAGGTAGCGACTATGCGTCGCTAAACAACATGGCGGATGTCAGCCCTTAAGCCTATTATATTAGTATTGCTTTCTACAATCATATTCATTTAAATATCGGTTACTTTAAATTTCCTGTGGCCAAAACGATGACTTTTGAACAACATCGCTGTTTGCAGATATATTTTCTTTCTAACCTGCAAACTCGTCAACAGGTTGGATCAACATTTAATAACTATATCTACGTAAGCTCTTTTGGTAGAGTGTTTTCCGAATTGCGAGACATTGGTGTTTTTTTAAATAACAAGCAGCCGTTTAAAACAAACCATGTTCAGTTAAAGGGGCAGTAGCACATGAACATAAAATGGTTCTAATTGAAATATAATGTATTTAAGTAAATGAAGCAGTAAAAATTAATTTATAATGTAAAGTTTAGCCATGCGATTCCTTTTTCTTACAACACATGAATTAAAGGTATTCACACTAAAATGACCGCCAATGGACTTAATGTGAATCTTTATATTATATTTTGTTCTCTGACTATGGATGATTGGTTTGTGTAGTGAGATTTTTGACACTATCAAAAGAATAGATTTAGCGTTTACGTACAATTATCATTGAAAAATTGAAAATATTTTTTTCCTAAAACGTGCTATTGCCCCTTTAAGCTATGCGAATAAATTTTCCTTCCTCAAAGGCGTTCACAAAATAAATAGCCGGTAGTTTTTTTTGCTTGACAATTTCCTCTCTTTTAACAAATTCTCTTCCGCAAAAAGGACTCTGTTTACCTAGATGCTTGTTTAGGAAGTTCATTGTATTCAAACTGAGGATATGACAGCAAACATCGTAAATGTTAGTTCGTAAAAAAGCCTGTAAGATATTGACATTATAAAATTCCAAAGCTATATCTTTTTGCTAATTAAGCACGCCTGCGAGTTTCTGTATGAAGAAAATAACAAGTTTCTGAATTTAATTGCAGTGCTTGAAATTATCAAATGCCAGTACCCTTCGAGTTTTTACTTACAAATTTAATTAGCTTTGGTACCACGACAGCGAAACGAGAACCAATTCACATTAATCATTTTAAATGTGTCTGCGATGCAAATATATTCTCTTAAACAGCATTATCTACGACAGGTGGCATTTATTGCTTAGAATTCGCATTGCAACCGTCTTTCTGCTAGAGGCTTTCGCTTTGGATAAATAGGTTGTATGGAAATTTGTAAGTGAATGGAAATTCGAAAATCTTAATGAGGCGTTCGGTGGTACAAATGTGGGAGATCATTTGTGACAGATACATGTATGATTATAAATATGGATAAGTAACCTTCGTGTATTGAAATGAATATATATATATATATTGGAAGACGGTCATAATTATACCCCCGCTCCGCATGTCCTTCCGTCCATGCGTCCGTGCGTCCGTCCGTCCGTCCGAAATCGTTTCCGGAGCGTGACTCTAAAACTATACCACTTACAAACTTCAAATTTGGTATGGCAGTAGCCTATATGATGTTGTTGTGCTTTTTAGGGGTTTTATCTCAATAGTTCAAATAATGTTTGAAATTTTGACCAAAAACCATCCGATTTCTGGACTTTGTCTCGTTTCCGGAGCATAATTAATAAACTATACCACTTGGAAACTTCAAATTTGGTATGGCAGTAGCCTACATGATGCTGTTGTGCCTTTTAGGGTTTTTTACCTCCAACGTTCAAATAATTTTTGAAATTGTGACCAAAAACGGTCAGATATTCGGACTTTGTGTCGTTTCCGGATCATAATTTAAAAACTATACCACTTGGAATTTTCACACTGGCAGTAACCTATATGATGCTGTTGTGCCTTTTAGGGGTTTTAATTCCAAAGTTCAAATAATTTTGGAATTTTGAACCAAAACAGTCCGAAAACAGTAGGTTGAGGATCAAGCTTGTAAATATATTTCCTTATGACAAACACATACTGTATAAACATTGTAAATGTGACTGTTTTGCCTTCAAGTTATCTTTTGGGAAAGAAAGGGATTGTGACCTATTGTGATACTCATATGGACACTGTATGAACATAGAACATGACTGATGTTGTTACCACTGCAAAGAATACATATATTGGAATATAAATTGACCTACATGGAACTGAATGGAAGGTGAGAGTTTGTTGAAAAACATTTATTATCATAGTTATACCAGTTCACACCTATTCAGACAAATTAAATTTTAATGTTATTTTCTATATCATGTGATGGGAAAATACGGTAACAATCCTAGGACTTATCAGAACATATGACTTTTCACTATTTTCGTCAAAGAAAGGCGGTCAAACTACAGGCGGGGGTATGTGAGCTGCGCTCACTTTTGCCTTGTTATATAATTGGTGTTGCAGGATGAGAACACAGGAGATTGAAAATAATCGATATTCCATATCATATAACTCATGCATAACTATTTTTCATCTATTTAACACGTGTGTAGACATTAGGACAGGCAGCCTCCGCTTTGTCAAAATTCTTCCCAAACGGAAGTGACTCCGATTGGTCACAGATCTCAAAACCTGTCAATAACATAAGTAGAACTTTTATATATGGCAGATCACAACCGAAAAACATGAATGAATGTCAATAAAAATCCAATAAAGACTTACAGTATATTTTCCAGCGTATATTGATGTAATAAACTTACAAACAGCTGAATTACGTCTAGGGTGTTTGACTGGCGATAATATAGATCATATGTTTAGTTCGAATAGATGTAACGTTCATTTGTGTTCGTTATAAAAAATCTAGTACATTACTTGACACGGGTTCGAATCTCGGAATAAACCCTATAATAAAAAGATAATATTCCAAAACCAGGACATATGCACTGATACATCGTTTTGATATATTGTGATAAACCTACATTTCAAATTTGAAAATCGGTCAAGAAATAAAGATTTTAGAGTAATTCTCGATCCATTCGATCGGAAAACACATGTTTCGCACAACTGAAGATGTGTTGCCATCTCATTGTTGATCGTGGCGTAACTCAGTCTGATTAATTTCGACTGTGTTAAAGTAGTATCTCTATTGGGGATCGAACCACACCCAGCCCGGCTTTCCTCTCATTCGTTCAAAACATATCCCCCCCCCCCCCCCCCCCTCGAAACACTGTCGATTTTAATCAGACTGTGGCGTTACTTGCAATATGTTTTTATAAATCTGTCCGATGTTCTTTGCGCGACCCTGTAAATAATACACCCATCTCTGTATATCAGTACACCAATTTTGGTATACCCTTAGGTTTATTCCTTGAATACATTATTCTTAATCTTGATCGTTTTGTACCAAAGTTTTGGTAAATAAACACAGAACAAATAACTTATTACACTCTGATTATGCATCTTTGATTTAAAGATCTGATTTTTTTCAGAAATCGACGAATGTTCTGCCAACCCCTGTGTCCATGGTACCTGTGCTGACTTGATTGGAGAATATCGCTGCACCTGTGAGAATGGTTACACCGGAAAAGACTGCCAAGTCAGTAAGTATTCGCTGTTTCCATTATTTGGTTTGAGAATATCGGTTTTCCTGTGAGAATAATACGCTGGCAAAGACGACTAATAAGAATTATAATTGTCATAATTGTGAAGCATTTAATTGTTTAATGTGAGAATTCTTATGAGAATGGTAAGTGATCTATTGGCATGTCGGCCAAATGATATAATCTCATAACTTGTGAGAATACCGAATGTCAAAAGTTAATAAATAGAATACTTCCCATTGGCTCATCTTTCATGTGATATAATCTCAAATCATACAATAACATCGTGGTTGTAATGAAATTGGATATAAAGGCAAGAATTCCATTGTCACATATTTTTCCTCGTTTTAAAAAAAAAAACCTCTGTCCCTGTTTGAATGATTTCACTGGTAAAGACTGCCAAACTAGAAATCATTTGTAAAATTTGAAATGTGTATTCTATTGTCATATTTTTAAGTGATTTTCCTCGATTGTTGAGAATACCGCTGTTCCTTCTTCACTGGTGACAACAGTCATGCAGCTCAGCGAGTATCAAACTGCCCTGGCTTCATTGTGTTTATAAGGTTGATTATCGACACAATGACAGAAAACAACAAATTTACTAAAAGTCTAGATACGGTTGTCCTGAGGTTCTTGGTAACGAAAAGTATAACGAGAAGCAGTGATCTAAAATGGTTTCTGAAGGTTTTCATTTCAAATTTGATATGTAATCAATAACACGATTAGAAGTTGTAAAAACTACTTGAAAACGTGTTTTCGAGTCGGTAAAGTAAGTAGTTAGATATCCTTTATTTCTTTTTAGCGGGTGTTAATCAAAGATTCCAAATTCCAAGCATGCTTCTACGTGTACATAAAACGTGAAAGGTATACAATCATATATACATATACATAATTCTAAAAACATTTTAAAATCATTTTGTAATATTGGGTACACTATATTTAGAATTATGTCAGCATGATAGTTACTAAGTCATTATTACTGACCACTAAAAGTTCAAAGATTCGACTTGTAAATCTTAAGTTACCACTTGATGACCTGCAGAACCTTACACTAAAGGATTCAATGAGAACTACTTGGATTTTGAGAAAATAAACTGACGAGTGTTGAAAACTTCTTTGGGAACGTAGAAAAAGATCTCAGCAGACAGATTGCAACGGGTACTATTACCCGAAATCTCCTGATGCACGTGCTTTCCATGGTGTTCATGACTGATTCAGACATCACTGGATGACAGTGTGTGTTCGTCACTTATTCTTGTGCTCCGAAATGAATGTAATTATCAATCTTGTAAGCTTTCTCCGCATGGTTCACGGAATGCACGTGCTCTTCATGAAATGCATGTTGATATTGACAATGATAACCATTGTGAGACGTTGAGGGTCTCAACCAGTGGGTGGCAGGTACATTTTAACGGATAATTTATTTTTATCAATGTCTTTTTTTTAGGAATAAATATTTATAAAGTAAAATTGACCTGAGATGGGTTTAAGTAAGATGTACCCACCCATTTCTAGGTGTATCGGTCATTAACCCTCCTGTTGTCAAGAATCGTCCTCGCTCTTACGGGCTCAGAGGCCTCAAGATTATTGACTACAGAAGGATTAGTTACCTATATACTTTGAAAACGATGGGTACTTCTAATACATATATGTCCATTTATATTTTCATATGAACATTAAAATTAACCTGTTTTAAAATATGATGTGGTCCTTTAAAAGGTTGAACAGTTTATGTTTTGGCTTTACAAGAATACGCAATGTGTAGAAATCATTCAAACAATTGGTTACAGTTTCAATTTGTTGTTGCTAAGTACATGACATTAAATCAGTACACCTTTATAATAATTTGAATTTTTATGCCTTAACTGCTTTATGTTTATATTTGTTTTATACCATGCAATAAACACGTGTATTTTGCATAGGGGATTTAATTCCTAATGACGCCGATTATGGCTGAAATATTGCCCAAGCGGCGTTAAACTAACTCGTTCAAATAACCCACTCACTCACTAATTCCTAATGACGTAATCTTGTCAATAATTCCAGATAAATTGGTCTATATCATACACACAAGGCTTAATAAGCTTACCAAGTTTAATTAATTTTCGTATAATTTTCATTTCATTCTCTGCTAGATATTGACGAGTGTGCCAATAACCCGTGTGGTGATGGCGGAACCTGCACTGATCTGATCGCCCGCTACACCTGTATTTGTGAACCCGGCTTCTCTGGATCCAGCTGTGAAATCAGTAAGTTGTGAATTTACATTTACATCATAGTTTGAATTATTTTAAATAAAAAGTGAACACATGACTAGTGATATAGAGTTTACAAAGATCAGTTATCTGCATTGCATGGTGTCATATTATTCGCTTGTAAACTACTTTCCAACATTCAAATGTTCCAATTTCAGAAATAATCAGAATTTTAAGAAAAATTGCATGTCTATGAATAAATGGGTATCTTATTTCCAGAAACCACATGAAGTACACAATGAATAAGAATAGATAAAACTATTTTGAGAAAAGCGTATATTTTGGTACACTCATAGCTTTCTAAACGTTGATTTTCAATATAGCTGCAATATATTAACGACGATTGTCCAATGAAATTGATTTAAATTTTCAGACATAAATGACTGTTTGTCAAGCCCATGTCAAAACGGAGGCTTCTGTTTGGATGACATCAACGCCTACTACTGCGCATGTCCACCAGGTTACAGTGGTGTCAATTGCGAGGAAGGTCAGATAACAAAATATATCTCATTAAAATCAAATTGACATAAATTTGTCGCTAAATGCGTATCTGATCTTGGTATTGGTTCACTGCTGTCATGTCAAATGAAATAGTGCATGACCTTTCACCTCCATATATTTAACCACTCACAGGCTTGCATGGATATCGAATAGGGCTGGAGATTTCTTGTCCTCATCGTTGATTGGCTGGAGTAGAATGTCACATTACGTAACCCCAGTATTTAGATCAGAATAAAATCTTGAATATTCTTAGGTTTGTTTCAAATATTTTATAAGGAATAGGATAAGAATCACGTTTTTCAACTAAGGATACCCTGTCCTTGGTATTTACAATATTACAGAAATGTAGGAGTTAGAAGATAGAAATCAAAAGAAATCATGAATAAAATAAAACGTTTCACAAAACGTTTGGTCTCATGGATATAAGATTTAACAATCTTGAATATATTCAATATTTTCTTGTTGACCTGAAAAACCTTACCCTGTTGATGCATAAAAAAACTTTCAGGGATTTTTAAGACAATATAGTACTCAGCATTCGCAATGTAACCACTAACCAGGGTGATTTAAGAAATGCATTGAACTCCGAACATTTCGAGGAAAACGAACTTGGCTTAAAATTATTGTTGTAAATACATTTTCGTTTAAGATTTCGACGAGTGTTTGGCTGCAGAGCCATGTGTTTATGGAACCTGTGTGAATACACACGGAAGCTACAGCTGCGACTGTCATTACCCAGAGATCACTGGAAACTTCTGTGAGGAGAGTAAGTATATGATAGTTATCTTTATATATATTATCATAATTGGGCACATAAACATGACAAATCTGTTTTCTGATACTGATTACTGACAGAATTTTTGACTTCTAAAGGAATTTAACATCCAAAAGCACATAAAAGTCATTATCCTCAATATTCACTTCGGAGATATTACACGCTCTTCCAATGGAGCCAGGCGCCCTTTGGCTGATTAATCTGATTAAATTCGACGGGCTAGGAGAGGTTCGAACCCCACTATTTTTACACATTTTTCCCTCGAAGTACAGTCGATTTTGATCAGAGTGCCTTTTGGGCTTTTCATGCTCCTTATACTGTATGATGACATTTTTTAGTGTAAAACATACTTTTAAGTTGAAATCCTCGGTTTATTCCTCAGCTCCCGAGGACACATGCTGGGACCTGAGGAAGTACCAGAACATGACGTATGATGGGGTATACTCGGTCAGGGCACCAGGAGGCGGTGAGGTGCTCGCTCTCTGTGATATGAACATAGATGGTGGCGGCTGGATCACTCTTCTTCAGTGAGTGCCTCATGCATTGACACCCGTCTTTTCAATTTTAGTATCCTTTAACTCTTTTTGCTAGTTTTATCAAATTCATGCCCTGCGCCAGTTTCAATCGCAAGTAAATTAAGCCTTGGTGACCTTGGTGATCCCTGCAAACTGCACTGGAGCATTCAAACCATATTAGGTAATTTTGCGGATTGAACAATGAGACAATGTCATAAATTAAGCTTGCAAGTGCAGGTGGTTGACCTCTTTGATTTTTGTGTCGGTTTGTTAAGTTTGCGTTTTTGGGGTGTTTGTGGGAGATTCAGGGTTGGAGGGGGGAATCATTTTGTGAACTCACATGGCTAGAACATGATCAAAGTGTCCTGATCGTGCGATATATTAGTTCATTAATACATCTCTCTGGCAACATTTTTATCTGGGATTATCTTCAAGAAGTGTGCGTACCTTAACATAATTCCAACGGGCCATGCTTTAGCCTACACACAAATCTTTCAGACACGAAAGCAACCTCGTGGACTTCAACCGCACATGGAACGAGTACAAATACGGATTCGGTATTCTGTCCAGCGACTTCTGGTGGGGCAGTGAGCTAACCCATTCCTTCGTTACCCGGGAACCAATGGAGCTGAGGGTCGACATGTGGGACTGGGAGGGCAACATTGCCTACGCCTACTACGATAACTTCACTATCGCCGATGAAGCTGGAAACTACGCCATTACTGTTGGCAGCTACACCGGTGACGCTGGCGATCCTTTCAACTTCCCTTCGTGAGTGTCCCTGTTCTAGATAATTCCTTGTTGGTCATTCGACTTGTTTACCTCGTAATTACTTGTCGTAAGAAACAATGATAATTTTGATTTGTTTGACCCTCATAATTATATGAGCGCTGTGGTGT